>JAAAYG020009183.1:0-24747 GCA_009936455.2 Tomocerus minor | reverse complement strand
TTCATACATGTGGCGATTTTTGGATTCGGCATTTTACCAAGTGAACTGTCTCAACTCTCATTTCATCTTTTAGAGAGAGAGAGAGAGAGAGAGAGAATGAGGAGTATATAATAATAGTTCGAAATAGCCCAGGATTCTTACACTTTCACTTTCTCATCAGAATTTCAAGTGTTTCCGTTAATTATTCTAATAGCCAGAATGTAAAGGAAGAGGATTTTGCTACACCAAGGATTTGTATGAATGAATGTGGGAGTGAGTGCTAAAGTTGTCCACAGTTTGTGTGTCCACTTAAAAAAGAGCTCTTGCCTGGAAATCAACGAATCCCTTAATAGTAAATTCCTTGTAAAAGTCTTAAGTTTGACGGGGCCTTGAAGTCAAGGCTCTTGAGGACTTTTCAAAATCACTCGTCTAAATGTTATCCGTCATAGACTCGAATGTGATTCAAATAGAAAATGGAGGTGAGATGAGATTCTTTTCTCTTCATCATTCTTGTTGCCTTTAGACAAAAGAACCCTAGATTCGCATCTTCATCACTCAGAAAACAAACAAACTCCAAAAAATAACAAAGTGCTTTTCCAAAGAGTCTACTCGACACTTAGAGAATCATCCATCCAAATATCCAAATAATAGACTGTCTGTTGTAAAACAATTCTAAGTTCAAATTCAATGGCTGTGGTCGTGTTAAAAAAAGGTCGCTATACTCATCCTTACCAAATAATATTTACATACAAAAACGCACAAAAAAAACTCTACACATTCACAGAAACTATATATTTATCAATTCAATATGCTCACTCCTATTATTGCATGTCTCAAAAAAAGTGAAACTCTATAAACTGTAACATATATGGAATGCTAAATCTCTAATTTCTCTTATTGCAGGAGTACTTCATAATGGGATGAGCCTGTTCCAGGATTTAAAGTTGAAGAGGCGGAAGGTGGACTCTCGCTGTTCATCTGACGGCGAGTCCATCGGAACCTCCGACTCTACATCCTCACTTTCTCCAGATGCCCAAAACACAAGTGAGGGTTCGCCCAAAGACAAAGATCGGTAAGAGCTCATTTACATAATAATTCAAACAGCTACTGTTTTTTGCTTCTTTTTTGATTTCTTATTAGGCAGTTTGCGCTTTTACGTTCATACATCTCCTTATGGAATTTATAAAACTTAGAAAAAATCAATTGTAACAATTATTTTACAGAAAAACGTTCTTATGGCGGATGTTTGAACGTTTTGTTGTTTTTTTGGTATTGAGATTTATAGATTTTGTAGCGACGTAACTTTCATTATCAATTCTATAAATATTTCAAACGCAAACTGCCTATTTGTCATCAAATACTTGAGAATTGCAATATTTGTCGGAATTGTTTGTCCTGTGCTTAGTGTTAGCTTTGCTTGTGATGTTCGATAGACTGTACATTGGATTTTTAGAAATAATATTAGTAATAATAGCAAGTAGTTTGATTTGAGTGTTGTTACGTCACATTATTTGACTCTGTCGTCGGCTCCTACTCAATCCACTCGAAATTCTCACTATCTTTACAGTTTAGTTTTTGGTTGAGTTGAGATCGTAAGACTGTTTTGTGTTTGTCATGTCGCTCGTATCATTTGAATTTGTTTCGCCTGCCCTAGTTTCCCTGTTTTATGTGATGTCAACGCTGCCTTAACTTTTCATGCCTAACATAGTCCTATAAAAAAAACTCTGTCATTTATTGCCATGAACTGTGCAACGCTATTCTCAACTACAGAGTATATATAGTAGCCAACATAGATAGAACTATGTTGATATAAATTCATTCAAGACATGTCATGACGAACCAGATCCGAGCTAAACTAATCTGACATGATAAATAGTACAAAGTTAAATTAAGCAAAGAGTGAATGCTAGTAAATCACCTGTAAATATGTAATCCGATATACTATATACTTTCCTCTATTTGTATTACCCTACTAACTAAATCAAGAATTATCTAATACTAACACAGTTACAAGTAAAAACAAAAAATACAAATACACTATCCATATACACACTTGAAAAGAGTAAATATATAAACTATCTCTATATATAGACAGAAACTCACTTCAAACCACTATATATTTTTCTTATCGTCTATTAGTCCAAAAAGAGTAGATATGAGAAACAAGCCTAGGACAATATAAAATAAAGGATCCTCTCGCTACTGTTCTACAATGAAACGTTATATCTTTAAACCAATACTAATTGCTTGGCTAGAATTGAGAAAAAGTATCAACACATGCTAATGACTGGGCAATTCAATGCTAGGCCGTAGAAATGACTTGAAAAAATAGAGCCGAATCAAATGATAGACGGCTAAGATAAAGAAATTCCATGAAATTCAAAAGATTAACACTCACGTTGCAATTCTCACACATAATTCTCAACTACAAAGGGATACTACTAACTTGTATTAACTCTCAATTTCAAAGGCTAGCACTTGCTAAATGCACTTTCCTCAACTAATAAGCACAATTAAAGTTTGCCTTAGTTTTTGCACCTCTGTGTCTAATGAGAATCTAAGGTGAATGCAGGTGCATGTAGGGAGTTTTTGGAATATTTTAAGAATCTATATAGGCGTGGAGAGTAAAGACACGTTTTGTGTCATTGCCATTGCTCAAATTAAGCCGAAAAGTTTTTTTCCCACTGAAATTAGTAAAAATGCAATTGTGGCATTGAGAAAAAGTTTGAAGACACTGGCATTACAACTTTCATGTTTATGTCAATAGTGTGTGTGTGTGTGTGCATAGAGAATACAAATAAATATTCCATCATAACAAAATTATAGGAACTGATTGAGAAGCATAAAGAATATTAATTGCTGCAACATCCAGAAAAAAAACAGAAAAGCATCTTGTATCAATGCAACTTATGCAATGAGTATAAATAGTATATATATATAACATACAGAATGAAATGATGATGAAGAGGCTGAGTAAAACCAGTAGTCATTTTATCTTGAACATTAAAGATCTTCTTATCTGAGATTTGTTGCATTGAGATTCTCATCATGAAAAATAGAGCATATAAATAACAGATAGAGATATTCTATTTATATTTGGAATGGAAGTCGAAAGATGAAATCGAGTTTGACTGAATGGCCTCCAGGTAGAGTAGACACATCAAAAAATCCCATGATTAAAATAGTTCATCTATCGATACAATATTATCATTTGAACAAGTCAAAGTCTGAACTAGTCAAGAATTTATTAGTACATGCACGAGATGCACTACATACGAAGAAGAGTCTATATAATATATTAGGATTAAAGAGGCCGGAAGGGAGATAGATAGAGAGAGAGCTAATCACATCAGATCAACTAAAGGATCCTATAAAACAGATTATCATTATCTTTTTGTGAAATCAGCATCAGATATTAATACTCCCAGTCAGACATAAATAAAAGAATCGTAAAATATCTAAGACGCTCTTGCCGACAAAACAGATGGAGTAGAAACGGAAAACAAAGCAGTGTCATAACATTGTACACGAGGAATTTATTACCATGCAGTACATAAGAGAGCATCTTCTTACGTACGAAAGTTGTTGTTTAAATGTCCCTAAATTATTTCTCTTAGTTAACGATACAAAGTTTTGAATTTCAACGACATAGTTGCGACTCTGTCTATTTTATGGGAAGAAGAGTGAAATGGAAAGTGATATCTTTAATCCTTTAACGATGTTTTTCCTTTCTTCCATCTAAGATCATCATTAGACATAGAAAAGACGAGAGGAGGAGAGTGAGTTAAAAGATTAAGAAACTGGATAGCTTTGATTTGCTCAACTGGAATAAATTGGATTAAAATTAAACAGTTGGTCACTTTCATTTTTTGCAATAAGAAAGAAAGAGAGAGAAGGGTACTTCTTAGGATAGGATCTTCTTAAGTATTATTTGTCCTAATAATAGAGGTGCGACGTAAAGAGAAGATGCTCTAGGTATAGCTAATTGTAAGAGTGGAGAAGCGCTTTGGTATGCAAAGATGATTTTAGGACAGAGTAGAGCTACTTAATTCGGTAAAAGTGAAGTTGTGTGTTAAACGATTATATTATGAGAGAATGGTTCACAAGTTAGCACTTGAAAGGAGAAGATGAGCAAGATGTGAAGTAGGAAGAGAGATAGTTAATGATAGAGGTAAGACAATATTAGGTAGGTGCATAAGACAGACTTATCTTGCGATGAGTATCTGTGGGAGCTAATCTCACTGACCGTCTGTGACTTGACTGGAGCTATCTCCATAGAGCTGGAGGTGGATGTGGAGTGGTGGGGCTCGTTGTTGGGCAGCCTCCGTCTTGTCGTGTGCTCTGCACGCTCTCAAACCCAAATTCATTGTCAGGAAAATGAATCGGACATCTGAAGGGCTCAGAAGACTCACTGACCGGTTTTCCTCTTTTTACTGCCGAGCTTTTTACTGGATTTCCACGTTCTGTTTTATTATTAGCCTGCTGCTCTTCTTTTTTGACTTATTTTCGACTTGACTCCACTCCTGAGAATCCCTCAAGTCTTTTCAACTCGCCTCATTTTTATTTTTCTGACTCCTGTCCAGTTCCGTCCAGTTTTTTCTTTTGGATTTCGGTCGAAAGCGCATCTGTGCGTGGATCTATTTATGTTATATTTATTGCTAAGTAATAGGAGCCAGGAGTTGACGAGACGCTCTCCATTGATTATTCCATTCAGGTTTCATTTTCTACGAATGAATGCCTAGAGGACAGGTGATTATCGTCAGCAATGAAACATTCAGTCAGTTAACCTAAACACACTAAATGTTATTATTATACATTCAGAATACACTCCTTTTACTTTTACTCCCCTACTTGTAATTTTATTTATACATATTTTTTTTTTCGATTTTACTTACTGACTAACTGAGCCAGAATTCCTTTGCTGTAGCTCTCCCTCTCCAAAATCAGTCAACAACATCACTTAAAATCTGCAAATAAATATAAATAGTACACAACACTTTCATTTTCTGATAATATTAGACACACATGTTTTTACAATGATTTAAATGTTTCAAACCAGATGAAACTGCTCACACTAATTACTGAGATAAATTGGATTATAATTGTTAAATCAGTTATTCCTTGTTATATGAGTAGCATATTGCGGAATGACCAAAGAAAAACAAAACAGAAAGAGTAGCTAGCTGGAAGGAACCCTTGCCTAGCCAAAACACAACAGCCACTTCTCCCACTTACTTTACTACGTCTCATCTTTTACGTTTCTACGCATTTAGTGCAGAATGTGACCTGTGCAAGTGCAGGCATAGGCATCCTCTGACTCTTTTCTCTGATTCCCTCCGCATACGAATCTTTTAGGCAACTACGATCCGGCTCGGCATTTCCAACGGTACAAAATAATGTTCACACACAGAAGTAAATAGTAAACAGCGGAGGCAGATCTTATCTCTGTCGCTATTTTAACGTGACTATGTCTTAGGGGATTACACCAGGTAGTGTGTCTATAATAAAGGACTTCGAAGAACAGAGTTTATTTAGCAATGACTATATGTCAACTTTGCAGACTCTCCTCTTCCCTAAACTATTATCATGTGACTCACTTCCCTTTTAGATTGAAACTTTCTTTTTCACTGTCTACCACTACAAAAGTCATTGAACAGAGAGGAGTCTGATCAGATAGACGGCCTATAGGCAGCTATTGTCCTCCTACGTAATAATCCCACTCACTATCTCTCTCTTTTTCCTACCTGCGTATTCACAACTTATATTATACTCTCTATTAATATCCACAAATTCTTAGCAGAATAAAAGCACAGTCAGTAAATCAAATCATATATCTGCGGAATCATATACAGACGTAACACACAGACAGACAGAACCACATAACATGTACCACTGCACTACATACTGTCTAAACAACGTCATTTGAACTCGAAAACTTTTTGATAACAACAACATTGACAGTCTTGTTTTGAATACTCCAACTAAGATTCAAATCCCACAGACAATTAATACGCAAGTCTTATATGGACACTATTCGTACTCTCGGTTTCTCATTCATAAATTATTAAAAGAGTCTCCGAAACTTACCTGTACGATGAAGAAACGCAAAAAAGAGAAACACAACTCTGCGATGACTTGACTAAAGCGAATTTTAAAGAGAAGGTAAATATCGAGACTTTATACAATCTCTCTGTAAAAATATTTAGTAAGGAATTGCATTTTAAATTGTTTTCAAAAGAGTTTCTAAAAGTGAAATAGAAAAAAACTGTCAACTATATTTTTTATCAGTTATGTTATACCTACTAAGAACCATAAGTGTGGTTGGTTGCTTGTAAGCGTCTTTCAAAAGGATGAGATCAGGTAACAACAACAGAAAGGAAAAGGATCCGCCGCTTGTTTAGCCTTCTCCTTTCGTACATTTATTATTGCCTATTCAAAACCGGTATACTGCTAAGCATTAGCATTGATTTGCTGCCCCTGCGGTCATTTCCTACATAACATATATGATAATTATTATTACATATTCTCATAATTCGCGTGATATAATACTCAGTACACTACACACTACACTATGTATTGATAAATCTTTCTTATTAACATAAAAGTGTGTGATACGTCGTCTGTTTTTTTTGAAGGAAACAAAGGAAAAGCGTCCTAATATATTTTCTTCGTCTCTTTCACACACAGACTTTTTTATTGTTACATGTAGTTCTCGTGCTCTTCTTTTCATTCATACGAGTCTCAAATATTTTGTATCACTACTGTACATAGAAAACATAGAGATAGTTTGATTTCCGAGAATGTTCTGGTTTATCTGATAACATTGTTACGTAGGTAAATAACTAACCGTATTTCCTGTCTACTCTACATTACGTCATAATATTTAGATTTGTCGGATCTGGTTTTGTCCTACACTTTAATAACAGTGACTGAAATAAACACAAAGCAATTTTACCGATAATTTTGATAATCAGTAGCAGACGATACACTGCAGTCAATTAGAGGATTTAAATACGGCGCCAATGTCCTTTGCTTGAATGTTCTTTGTTCTTCTTGTCTTTGTCTATTGTGATACTTTGTCTCTTACGTTTGTCTTGTCTTGCATTTTCTGTTGAAATCGTTTGTCATTTTGTCAACGTTTGCAATTTGTGATGCAATAATTTGATGATTTTCCGAAGGGATCTAGTAAAACTATGAAAAAATATGTTTCTAGATGCTAGATTTTTTCGGTCAATCACTTTGTGATTTATGTATTATGATTTAAGAATGATTTGATTGTGTTACGTGTCTTGGGCTTTCTCTGTCTGTCTTCCTTCACTATAATTCGGTTTTCCTAACGAAAAAAATTCTTTGCTCGATTGTTTAGTTGTATAACACCGGAAGATCTTGTGGTCGTTCCTCCCGTGAATAGCAACAAGGGGAACAGCTTCCCGCCCCAATTCTTCCTTATGGCAATGAAAGCAGAGCCGCCACCAAACAGTCGGAAGGAAGGCAAAGGAAATTCGAGCAGCTCCTCTCCCACAAACATTAACACAAACTCGAACGACTCCCTAAAGTCGAACGGCGTGATCAAACTGACAAATCACCAAGGAAGAGCCAACGGCACCCCCAACGGAAATGGCTACAGCAACAACAGTGTAAGCGTGAGTGTTGTCGTCAAGTCAGAGCCGGGTGACAGCGACTCTCCGCCGCCACCGTCAAATAAATTACTCAAAGGGGCTGGCTCCAGTCCTGATCGGAAAAGCCCGGAAAAGAGTCCGAAGCATAATGGGCATCACAACAACAACAACAATCACCGGGAGAGCAATGGGCATGGGAGCGGTGGTAGCAACAGCAACAGCGACAACGAGTCGACAGTGTCCAGCATTAAGGCAGAAAAGATTTCACCCGAGGACATGGAAATAGACGAAGGAGATGGCGACGACCAGACGGAAAAGCTGTCGCCGCGCCCTCTGTTGTCGCGCTCCGGCTCGACGACGGGAATTTCATCCTCCCCCTCGCCCCCACGCTCGAACAGTAGTTCCCACTCCTCCTCCACTCTGATCATCACAAAGCAAAACAAGGAGGGTGGCGGGAGTGCAACGAGCAGTCGCAGTAGCAGTCGAGGGCCCTCTCCGCCCCAGCAAATGATGGGTCTCGGACATCAGCTGTCGCCCCTGAACCATATGCATAATCTGGGAAGTCCCCACCAGGGGCTCATTCCGCAGCCCCCTCAACACCCGCACCATTATTCTAATCAGTTGCACGCCCGTCTGACGGCAGGTAACCGGGAGCGGGAACAGAACGACAGCATGCGCTCCGTGAACGTCCCCTCGCCCCTCGTCCACGTCGAGATCAGGAATTTGACGGAGAAGCCTGACCCGCCACTGTCGGTGGTGACGTCAACTAGTCTCTCATTCCATCACCATTCAATGTACCGCATCAATGGTGTCCGTCCTGAAGTGATTTCGGGTGGTGCAGTTACCCCGACGGTGACGAGTCCCGGAGGAGCCCCTTCCAACGGCCCTGGCCCCCTGTCCCAAAATGTGTCCAACGGCGGGAATTCGAATTCCATGTCCAACGGCCACCACCTTAATCACCACAATCATCATCTCCAGCAACAACACAATTCCCATCTCCAGTCGCACGCCACCCACTTGACCCCACACCCCGGAGGGCTGCACAACCACCCGCACCACTCCATACACTCACTCAACCCTCACTCCACCAATCACAACGGCGCCGTACAAATGGGCGGCGGGCCCAATCGGAAGTCCCCCACCCTGTCTCACCACAGTCGCTCGCCCAACTCCTCGCCGAGCAATTCAAGTTCCTCAGGCTCCATTATCAACGGATCGCTACATTCTCCGAGTGGGTCGGGTGGCGGACAAACCATCGTGGCCGGCGGGAGTCTCGGCATGGTCAACTCTTCCACAGGCCCTTCCAGTCACCACCACCACGTCAATCTGAATCGGACACCGACTGTGATTATGGGGGAGGCGGGCGGGGTGCGCACCATGTTGTGGTCTCAGCCCGGACAGCCCCTGCCCAATTCTGCCATCGACTTGGGCGGCCTCGCCGGAGGTAACGCCCCCATGAGCAGCGGAAGCAGCACGAGCAGTGGAAGTCTCTCCAATGGCCACGTCATCAACGGTGGCTCCCCCAACTCCAACAGCAACGGCTACAACGGCCACCCTTCCCCACCCAGCAGCAACGGTAGTGGCAACAGCCACCTAAATGGACTCTCCCCGCCCGGACACCACCAGCACATGACAAAAGGCGCCTTGAGCATGGAGCGTCTCTGGGCATCCGAAGCTCTCAACTTGTCCACCGGCGCTGGAGCCACCAACTCCAGCAATTCCAACGGAACCGGTCACATGACCAACGGCAATCACAATGGACAGAGCAACGGCAACAACAACAACCACCAGTTGCAACCAGATGACGACGACTACGAACAACCCATGATTTGTATGATCTGCGAAGATCGCGCCACCGGACTCCACTACGGAATCATCACTTGCGAAGGGTAAAATCATTTCCTTCTTTACCTGTCTTTACTTTTCAAACAGAAAACAACATCCTTTTCACCATAAATCTTCTTTTCTCTATATTTTCATTCAAAATGAGTAAAAACGGATATTCGCTTACACAAAATTCCCAAAGCTCCCAAAAGTCGACCATAAAATGGTATTCATGATTTTCTCGCGTAAAAGTACCCGAATTTCTTACAAACCTTTCTTTTCTGTCTTCGTATTTCAATTTTCATGAGTGAAAACGAAAATAGCGAAGGTATTTGTAGTGCCCGCAAAGAAGAATAAATAAGTTTCATGATTTTCTTGTTCTTTGTTCTGTCTCATTTAACGAATCGTCAATGCACTCTAACGTCAAAAAGGTGCACACATCTTGACTTACTTTCACTTTTATTTATCGATCACTTCTTCCCTTCTTTGTCTTTCTATCTACACAATGCTGTTTTCAACGAAAACCGTTTCTTTGTCAAAGTATTCAGCGAGCAGTTCTTCCGTTTGACTCTGATTTATAAAAAGCATTGGGAGTAACAATCAAGAGTTGAAATAATTGAAACGAGTAATTATTATCCTTTTTTATAGGAAGCCCATTTTAATTTTTTCGTGGCTCAAAGATGCAAAGATCTTGTTTTGTCAGTTTGGCGAAGCTTTTTAGCCCTAGTTTGATTTGATCGACTACAAGAACGGAATATTTATGAATTCGTTAAACACCTACTCATTGATATGAATGTTAATAATGATGTTGAGTAGGGCCATGATGAATATGAAGGCTAAAGTAAATTATGTGAGGTATTTATTTTTTGTTTGTTTTTTCTTACCTGCTTACCTGCTGATGGCCGAAAATGTATAACAGATGCAAAGGGTTCTTCAAGCGGACCGTTCAGAACAGAAGAGTCTACACGTGTGTGGCAGATGGTACCTGCGAAATTACCAAAGCTCAGCGAAACCGATGCCAGTACTGCCGATTTAAAAAGTGCATCGAACAAGGAATGGTGCTACAAGGTACTTGAAAATACTTGAAATAGAAATAAAAATAAATCCCTCGCAAAAATCGACAGGGTTTTAAGTTTTCATGAATTTTGTGGCAATTTTCTGATGATTTTATTTGATTGTAGCTGTGAGAGAGGATCGAATGCCCGGTGGAAGAAACTCCGGAGCTGTTTACAACCTGTACAAAGTTCCCGTAAGGACGAAAATACAATTATTCGTTGACAATAATGATATTTGACTGTTTTGATTTTGAATAAATAAATAATGAGACTAATTAATAATTGATTTTGCACAGGTGAAATACCGGAAACACAAAAAAGGGAACAGAGGGGCGGGGGCGAAGGGAGCCGACAAGAATTCGAACAATAGCAACAACAACAATAATAACACTACGAATCTATCGAATAACAATAATAGCAACAATAATAATAATTCGAACAATGGGAATAACCTAAACCACGCCCACCAGCCCTCTCAACTTCCGCCAATGTCATCATTGCCGTCTTTGCCCCCACAAAACGGGAATATTCTCAAGGCAGCTTTGCAAGGGGCGACTGAAGTGACGCAACTCAGACAAAGTCTGCAATTCGAAACGGCCGCTGCCATGATCAATCACCTTGTTCAGTGCGACAATTTCCATGACATAGCTGCTCTTCAGGTTAGTCTCATTTTCTCAACTTTTTCTCTGTTCATTGCAGCAGAAAAAAATTGTTACGACTTTAGGCTCAGCGTTTTTTAGTAGTAAAACTCAGGGAGGGTCTTTTTCGTCGTAAAGTCATAAAAATAAAAATAGAAGAGCCTTTTCCCAATTTTCCCTTCAACTTGAACTTATTTTAAGAGGAATTCCTATTCGTTAGAAAATAAAGAACTTTTTTCCAGATATTATTATTAGGATGAATTGTCTGTTGATTGACATTGTGGTCGGCACTTATGTATTTGGCTGGAGAGTTTGGGGATTGAGAGCCAAGATCAAGGTACCTTATCCCTTTCCCGACAGAACTGCATTTTGCAAAACAAGGCAACCTGTTATTACCTTCTGCTCTTTCCCTTCCTTCACAGTGCAACGAGCAATTTGCAAGTTTGCATGTGGAGAGAAGCCGGTTGGGCGAAAAATAGCGTTAGGTATAATGGGGAAGTAAACACGACGCGAAGTTAGTCAGCAGGTAAGCTGGCCTTCCCGTAATTTCTCTTTTCTATTAGCAGCACTGCAATTGTTGTGATGTGAAAAGGGATGGAGAAGAGACGGGGAGAGAGAGAGAGAGGCTGTAATTTGTTGTGAATCCGCTGTAACTATGTACCTGTCTGCAAAAAGAAAGAGACCCTAGCAATTTGCAATTTGTGTCAAGGTCTTCCCATTAAGGAATTCTGGGAAAATTTTCCCTTCCCGCCTTCCCTCTGTCACACTCCCTTTTCAATTCCAGTTTTTGATGTCGTGATTTATTACGGGGCTACTCATTTTACCAACTCCCAATTCAAAATCCCTCAATTTCATTACAAGATTAAGTACGAACTTATAATTTATATTAATTGAGCGTCTGCTCCAGAAGAGAGGCAAATAGCTCTACATCCAAACTTGAACTAGGTACTCATTAACTTGGTACCTGGTAAATAACAACTATAGAGCTACCTAAATAGGATCACTCACTCCAAAGTTGTTTCTCTCATGAATAAGCAAGAGAGAGGAGAAGGAGGGAGTCCGGAAATGAATTCGTATAGATGCAACCTGTTGTTTTCCCAATATCCACATTGCATGCTCCTGCACGTAATATTATTGTAACAGAACATTGGATTTTGCGACTCTACTTAATCCCAAGTTAAACAGAGCCTTATTATTCTCCGCAAAAACAGTTTATTGCATAGACACGCGTGCCGGGCTTCTGTCTTCTTGTCGACTTCAATCTTGGCTCAAGATGTTCCTTTCAGTTTCTAAGAATGGTGTTTATCTTAACGAGAGTCGTCATGCACTCAGTCAGTCCTCAAAGGATATTAGCACCGACAACTGATAGCGAGAGAGAGAGAGAGAGGCAAGAAGTGGGAGGAAAAGGAACGAGCCCTAGAATCCACACAGTTAACTCTTGACTCGTGACCTACATTCCTTCCATTATGCATATAAACACTCTGTGCTGGAGATATCCTGTTCTCCTACTTTTTTCCGTAAACACACAACGGGCAACTGCCAAACAACTTTGTTGCATTTATAAAGCTACCTATAATTTATTCTCAATCCCTTGCCAAGCTTGCCAGTCATAGTCCACCCGATCAACAAAAATCCGTAACCACGCCATATTTTTAACCACGTTTCAATAAAGCTCCATGACTAATGCGTTTTAACTTTAAGACCATTTTCTTCGAGAAAAATGCTACCTAGGATATATTTCTGAGACTTCACAGTCCACCCATACTGACCATTTTGCATTAGGGATAAAAATCACAAATAGCACTAAAGCATTTTTCGTTGAGAATTATAAAAAATGGGAAAATGCCTGGAACACCATTTTACACAGTAGAAAAATAAAAATTGGGAATAATTCAGAATTATTTACCTGGTTTTCCTGTAGGAATTAAAGATGGGATTATTTAGGTGTTCTTGGCTCTTGACCCTGTAGAAATAGAAAAAGCCTGAGTTATTTATCTGGAATTCATTTGTTGGGAGAGATAATAATGAAATGTTTTATGTTTTTTGCAGAATTGGGAAGAGTTGCTGGAGGCACGTGGGGACTTGTCTGACCAACTGTGCAAGATGGGAGACTCGATCGTGTACCGGTTGGTGCAGTGGACCAAGCGACTGCCGTTCTACCAAGAAGTGCCCGTGGACGTGCACACGCGCGTGCTGACGCACAAGTGGCACGAGCTCCTCGTCCTCACCACCTCCGCCTGGCAAGCGATGAACACGCCCGCCCCTCCCGCCAACATGTCCGCCGAGGAAGAGACCATGGAGAATCTCCAGGTCCTCCAGCGCTGTCTTCAGGCCATGATGGGCCGTGCTCTGACTCTGGACCAGCTGAGGCAGGACGTCGGCCAAATGGTCGAAAGACTCACTCACCTCACACGGGCCTTCCGCCGACTAGGCATCCGCATGGAGGAGTACGTCACTCTCAAAGTCATCGCCATGCTCCAACCCACTGGTTAGTTCTTTCGTTCTCGTCGTCACTCTCCAGGAAACTTTACGTTTTTTGGAGAATTTATAATTTGAAACTTTTATTTGTTGCCCAAAATTATTTCTGTGGAAATGGGAATGAGTTTTGAGAGCCACGGTTCATGATTTTTTGTTTTAATTTTGTGTCGCATCAGGCAACAAGGCTGCAGAAGTCGGAACCATTCAAGAGAGATACGTAAAATGTCTGAGAACGTTCCTGGAAGTCACCTGTCCCTCACACCCCAATAGACTTACCGATCTACTAAGATGTTTGCCTGAGGTGTGTTAACGTTTCAATACTGAACAATCCTTAGAATTTTTATTATTTTTTTTTGGCATTTTTTTTTAAATATTGAAATGTTGGGATTTTTAGGTTCAAACAGCCGCGTCCCTCCTTCTGGAGAGTAAAATGTTCTACGTTCCTTTCCTACTCAATTCTGCTCTGTTACAAAGATAAAATTTACATTTTCGCATTGCCACTGAACGTGATGAGACGTGAAACCCGCCGCTCGCGCAGAAAGAAACGCCAGGTTGTTTAGTTGCCCAGAACTCTCCCTCCCTCCCTCCCCTTCTCAGGCTCTTTGTGAACTGGTGCCCGGAAATGACGTGACGATACGAAAGAAGAGAGAAACAAACAATTAGCTTTACAAATACAAAAGAAAATGGAAACAATGTCGTAGCCTAATCGTTTCCTATATTATTAATTCTATACCTAATTCTATTAGTTATAATGAAAAGTACCTTAGGTCAGGTCAGGGAAAGAGGTAAACTACTACATAATAAATGTCTAATTAAATTAGTGCAGTTAGTGGAGGATACCGAAATAAAAAAAATACGTGAAATGTAATATATAATCGATAAAAATAGAAATACTTGAAAATAGCTACCTTATATATGTAATTGTAGAGAAATGAACCAAAACTCAACGTTGTATGTAGTACTTGTGTATTGTAACTGTATAATGTCTAGTGTATAATAATAGAGAGACTCTTCTGATGTGTATAATATTACGGCTAGTATATATGCTAAATATATATATGTAATGCATAATATATGTAGATTATATTAGTTAAAAATAAATAAGATGCGAGGCCAGGTGTAAAAGAGGACAGGTTAAAGGTGAACCGTTATGTTTTTGTTTCATATACTATTCAAATTGAGATGGTACAGCTACTATATAAAGTAATTATCACTTGCCTGCACATTATTACAATTTATAGAGTAATAATAATAAGGACAATGAGGCAAGTTGTTAAAAGATCACGTGTAAAAATGTATTCGTAAGATTTGGACGATCTTTTTTTTCTGACTCTATGAAGGGATTTTGGTGTGGATTATAAATAATGTCACATGTCAAATGGCCAAGAATTAACTATTAAATAAGTTCACACAAGTAGAATCCAGTCAAGTCATCACTATGAATATTGTACACATTATATTATTGTAGCAATACCGTACTGTATTGCGTTCTATTGACTTTAAGAGTATAATACGAAGAGGTGTTGTAGCCCACATTCATGTAACATAAGCTCTATCTACCTATCTCTATAATAATGTAGATAGGTTAAAAAAATGTTAGCTTAGGGACTCCACTAGGGAACTACTAAAGGATATGGAGAAAAGTGTTTAATTTTTGCAAGTTTTTGTAGAGAGATTTCTTGTTATACTACAAATACAGTACAGACATACACATACATACATACGTACTAATACAAAGATGGAATAATCAGCAATTGTTCTTACTTAGAAGTAAGTACATACAAATTACAGGTAGAAAGAGGATTTCTAATTTAAATGTCACATCATCAACGCCTGAGTTGACTATTAGGAAACGGATTCTGTAGAGTGAGATAAAATAAGAAACAGACAGACAGAGAGAGTGTAATTACTTATCTATACTTAGGTACCTCATCTGATACGTAGTGCTATGTTGTTATCGAATAGAAAGATAAGAAAGAGTCGCATTACAGCAAGTCATACAATCCCTCGTATTTAACTAATTAAGATATGTGTCTGTAGACGATTTGATTGATTTTGTGCTTTCTGTTATGACTTTCCAAATATTCTCTCCTTGTAACTCCTTAGAACATAACAGTACAGAAATGATACGATGATTTCAATGCGATGATGTGATTTGATGTGAATGAATGAAAATGACACAATGTGAACATTATAGGTGCAAGAAAATAAACCTGGGGCTAAATCCTGAAATTAGTATTAAGTCTTAAGTGTGACTTAAGGTTTAATATAATTTCAGGATTTGTGCTTTGGGTTTAATTAGTTAGATATTATAAAGTACATCAGGTCAGGCGAGGCGAGGACAAATTAAATAGCCGTCAGCCGTGTTTTTTAAATTAAAGCCCACCAACCTCACCTCCTCACCTACAACATACATAACTGCTGTGACAGAACAGGACGTAAAATTCAAAATATTTACAGAAAGGAAAGCATGAAGTAAATCTTTAGCTAAAATACCTTTTGAAACTATATTATTACGACTAATAATGCATACACTCTACCTACATATACGTAACACTCAACTATAAAATTACATTACATATTATATACCTATTGTGTATTAAAGTACATACAAAGAATTTAGGTAACTGCATTAACATGTAAAAGTGTATTGATCTCTTTTTTTCAATTACATTATACATTACATATTATATTAAATATAATGAGAAGTTATGCATATAATTATGCTAGAATCAATCTACCGTTGTTGTGCATGTATGTATGTACTATGTCTATAACTCTAAGAAGTACGAAACACAAAATAGTACATGATAGCTTTTTAGCTAGAAATCTAGTACTGTGCTATCCTCCTGCAAATACACTTATTAATTATAGCGTTACAATAATTGTATTTAGATGATTAACTAGAGGGGATATTGTGAGCAAGCACATGATATTGCAGTACACATGTCGCCAAAACTCTTTCATTAACTTTACATCAAATTCGAAATATTTTCTAGCATTTATTTCGATTGGATTACTTTTTGCCAATATTGTACGAGGAGATATGGCCCCAGTGATAATAGAACAATAGAACCTGAATGATATAACAAGGTATTTAATAGATCCGGGCCCAGTTACAGTTAACACCTCTACTAGCGCCCTCATTTACGAAATGTAGTAGTACGGATGCAGATACTCTTAAATTACACCTTCGTTTTTCTAAAACTGGGAAATTCTTCATCTTCTTACTTTGATTTAATTCTCTTTCGATGTATTTTGTATTAATTGTTCTACGAAAATGTAATCTGTCAGATTGAGAACAGAGATGAGTCCGCAGGTACCTAATTTAATGGATAAGGATTTGAAAAGGTTTTAAGGGTTTGAAATGGGAATTTTCCCTCCTTATCATGAATCCAGCCCCTGAAATCTGCCAACCAAACCAAAAGTTTCCTTTGTTATTAATTTTCTTTGTTGTACTTTATACGTGTACTTGTCTTGTTTGTTCGTCTTGTGATGTGAATGTGTGGGTGGAAAAGGAAGGGATGGGATTAGGACTAGGATAGTGTTCATTTTTATCTAATTAATTACTAGGCTATTTTAAATTAGAGAATTATATTATGCTAATTAGAATTATACAAATGGGTTAGCTAGCGTAGCATTATTTAGGTAGGCAGTGTAGGCTAAGGAAATCAATGAAACGTCAAACGCTGAGAAAAGGTAACTCGTACTTGTCTTGTAAATAAATCGATGATATAATATTATAGATAATAATTATTAGATAATTAAAATTACCTATTATATTCTTATCAATGCGATACACACACAGTGATGGAGAATTACTAATTAAATTAGAGATAATATTGTTATTATTTTTTGAATTTTCCTCTTCATTGAAAATTGCAAATTGTCATTTTTGATTTGAAAATCATTTCTTTTCCACGTACGTACGTAAAAGTTTTCCGCGTCTTGTCAATTAGAGAATTCTTTCTAAATTTCTGTATGATGATCCTATAATTTACATGCAATTACATCAAATTACCTAATTACCTACCTAAAAATGAAAGGTTTGTTAACTATTCCAAAAATCTAGTCAAGTCACAAAAATGAAAGAGCAAAGCTAATTATTTTTCGCATAATTACAGATAAGATGAGGATAGTGTCGGTCGTCGTGTGTGCGTACCTAATTAATAAACTGATAATTAGAGGTAAAGTTCTATATGAAAATAATATTCTATTGTGTCGTGTCATGTCATGTGCTATATACTATATATCAACAATCAACAAATATATACGTATAAGTACTTTTTGTTAGCGGGGGAGGGAAATTAAAATTTGATCCAGCCAGTTCGATTGAAATAATCACCGTTTAGTTCAGTTCAGTGCTATTGTTAATTGTAATTTTTGTAATTACAGCAAATAAGACAGAATTTATTAGTATATTGAGAATATATATTATATTAATAGAAGATGAGAGTATATTATACAATGCGAAATGCCTATTAATGCTAAGAAAGTATTATTAATTAAGTCTTTAGGTGATATATATATTAATTAGCTAGACTAGAAATCATATATGCGTCTATATTAATTAAAAATGGCTTTATGTGTACATACATATATTAAGATAGGCTATATCTAGCTCCTATAATATTATAAGTAATTAGGCATATATATATAGTTGTAGGTAGTCCCTTTTACATAAGACAATTATATTTTACAAAGTTTCAAAGTTTGTGGGTGGACACCGTTGAAATTGAAGATTCAGTTCAATGGGCGACGTCATCAAACAATTAACTTAACTTTCACTGATTGATCTTCAATATTATTTCTCCTCTTTTATGTCAGTTCAGTTCAATTAGTTGTTAGTTTATAGCTAGAGATGCCCTTTTGAATTTCGAACAAACATATAAATCCTTTCTCTGAATCTGCTGTTCTCTGTCTGGATTTCTTCTACTGCTGCGTGGTGAGTGGGTGTTATTTGTGTCACGTGGTTGTCAAGTCCTTGACCTCTCACCCTGCGACTTCCTGACTATTGTTGCTGTCTATTTTTGAATTTTAAACAAATGGGAGCGGATGAGGCGAATTAAAGAGACATCTTCTTGTCTTTTGGGGGTCACTTTCTTTTTCTATGAGTAATATCCTATTACCTATTATACTACTACACTACACACTACTTGTTTAGTATTAGTAATCTATAGCTCATTTAGATTTAATTTTATCTAGTTATCTTTACGATATCATATTATTATAGTAATTTGTAAGGATCTTTAGTTATTATTATATAAGACATTTAAATAGTCTGTAATATTGAATTTTTAATTAATTAAGAACAAGAATATATTAATTCTAAATAAAGATATATTACACTATTACACATATTATTGTGACATACAACAATACACTACAGATAAATACAGTTTCAGTAGATGCAGATTCAAAAAAGCATGTTGTAAACTAAAGTATGTAAAGTAAACTATGAAATTTATAAGAAAATAATGTATTATTTAGTATGCCGTTCGTTCGTGTCGTATAATTAGTTTGGGAGCATGTCCATATCAAATATATGTCTGCCTTCATTTGTGTTTTCGTTCGTTGTCGTATGTGCGAATGAATTTTATTCTATTTAGTAAAACGCTGTTGACATTCTGTTTTTCATTATGAAAATCATTGCCTCTCCTTTCCGTAGAATTTATTTACGTTGCAGTAGATTATTTGGCTTTCACCTTTTCATTAATTAGCTAATCATTCGTTTTGTTGGCGAAATTCTTAGTAGGTAATTATTTATTCTCACCATTATTAGTTGCATTAATTAGCATATTGCATCCGCATTTTAATTAACTCTTAGAATTACCTTGAATGTCTTGTGTCACGTGCTACGGCCTTCGTCCAAATTCCAAATACTGATTTCATCTTCGCCTCTTCTCCAGAAAAAAGTTTAAATTACATACCCACGATGTAATTGTTTTTAAAATCAGTTGTGCATAAATTAAATAATATTACAATTTTTAATTTTTTTAAATTAAGTTTTCTAGCCAATTTGGAACAGCTTTAAAAAAATCTTTTTGCACTTTTTAAATTGCCTGCATAATTTTGCACAACTGAATGAAAATCAACTTCATTAAAACGGAACACACAAAAGGGGCTTCCAAAAATAACTTTGCGATCTAACTTTTAAGCGTTAGGTTTTCTGTAATTCCGATAATCCAAAAATTCTTCCAACATTGTGTTATTAAAAAGCACTTTTACAATATTTTCTGCTTCCAAAGAACGCAGTTACGGCAATTTTGATCTTCCCACCAATAGTTAGCATACTGTTTCTATTAACTAGTAATGCATTGTAATTAAAATGAAGGAATGTGTCATTTTAATGGACTTGCATGATGCACGATATCTTCCAAGATCTTCTGTACACACTCATACTATAATAGTATTCTTATTCTTTAATAGTACAATCACATCGAATCATTTGAATTTTTTAACATTTTACATTTTAGTATTAATATTGGTTGTTTAAAAAACAATTGATTAATCGTCACTATAATTATCTACAAATCTTCATAATTTTACATGCGAGTGGAAGATTTCTGGTGAGAAAAAGCTGGAAAATGGAAAATTTAGTTATAAGATGAAGATATCTAAAACAGTGTGGCAAAAATTCCCATTTGACTTAAACTTCAAACTTAAACTTAAGTAGATTGAGTTATCCTTATCATTTGAAAATAAACCATCTTCTTCATCCTGTATCTGTATCCGTACTCATTCACGCAATTGGGTAAATATTAGGCAGCCCTGTAGTAATGAACTCGTACAATACAAAATATTCGTTTTCCAATCGATTTTTGCAGGTAATAGTAATTATACCACCCCTCTTAAGTCTTATAGCTAGTAACAGTTACAATTAATAGAAATCTAAGAAATATCATACAAAATAAAATCCGTTCTCTCTATAGACAAGCCAAAATACGTTCGAAAAGTTAAAAGTGCTGGAAAATACGTAATACCAGGTGTGCTGAAGGAGGAATATCAAAATGAAAGAAACAAAGTGAAACGTAAAAATGTGATTTTATGCAAGGTGACGTAGGAAGACAAAAGATTATATGTGTATTAATTAACTATATCATGATGTTATTGCTAGAGTTGTACTTAAAATATCATTGTTCTCCTTTCAAACAATTTTGGAAACAATTGTGTAAAAAGCGCAGATACCACAAAATGAACAAGGACAACAATGTAAACTGTCAAAATTGTAAATGGTACAAGTACTAACTGTATTACACCTGTAAATACATTTCGTTAATGCTTATAAAAGTATTTCTTTTATCATTACATGACAATTTACGTTCTCACATTAGACAGAAGCTTACAAAGATACACTAATTGAACCTCGCTAGAAAAAACACACAAATCATATTTAGGCGTGTAGGAAAATAATATAGTAAAAAAATCAATACATCATCGGCCTGTTTAAAAGTTATCTAAATTCTAAAGTCATTTTTGACCTTTGCAATTTTTCACAGTTCAATAAGAAATCCGAAAGATAATGTTGAAAAAGCCGACGTATAAACAAATAAGTATAAATACAGTTTAAAAAAATGGTGCAATATGATTTTAAGAGTTTTCGACGCTATTAAAGCCTCTATTACATGTTAATCCCTGTTACAAAGAATTTATGTCCCCGTATTGCCGTAGGTATATTTAAATTGGGTTAATCTCTCGTTTATAAAGCCTATTAACGAATATAAATTGAAAAATCTATGCATATGTCATCAATATAAATAGTAAACACGTATGCAATAGTATTTGTGGAGCCAACAGATCCATACTGGTACAAAATAAAAACTTTTCTTTATTGCCTACCATGAAAATCCTCTCCAATTCTAAAGTGTAAAAAATTCAAAATATCCGTGCTACTATATGTGAGGTGATAATTTTCCAAAGATTATAAAAAAACAGTTTTTGAAGTGTTTTTTTTTAAATACCTACTGGACATTTCAATTTTTGTGCACTTTTACAGTTAACGATAGTAATTAAGCTACAACTGTGTAATAAAATAATGATACTGAATAGTTATTTCATTGAATCAGAGTGATGTGATGATGCAAATGTAAAATAAAAAAGGAATGTGTGCTACCCTTGCCTTTATGAAAAACTTTTTGAATTTTTTTAAGTGTTTATCAAGTACATTCTAAATAAAAAATATCCTGTTATCTATTAAATGTTGTGTACTACGATAAGTGAATGAATATATTATTATTATTATTATTAAGAACAACAAATAATAATGGACCTACCTAGTGACAATTATTGTAATCCTTTTCAATTGTCTTGGGTAATTGTTTTTTATGATAGGAATTAATTAGTCGAGTAAAATAAATAGGAAAAGTACATTATTATTAAAACTCCTAAGGAATATGATAAAATTGTAGTAAATTCTAGTGAATTATTGAGTAATAGGAAATTCTAAAATATCTAATTCTGTCTATATAATATAAATTAAATACCTAATAATATTGTGTACATAAATGTGTAGAGACTAAGTCTATAAAGTTATTAGAACCGAGGAGAAGGAAGAAAAAGCCTGACATTCACATAAGTCCTTTGGAAGGAGAAGTTAAAAAAATGAAAACTCGTCATTAAAATTACTCTAAATAAGTAACTAACTAGATTCACAAAAATCCCCAGACGTTGATTGTTAGTCACATCAAGTAAAAAATAATTGAGTGAGTCCTGCGAGTTGATTTGGTTGAGCATTGATTGAATTGAGAAGGCGTTGGCGGATGTCAGTGTCACTTGAGTGATACAATAGGTACCTTATTATAATCTCTGTATGTTAATTAATTCCTCGTTGTATTCTATTAGCCATTGTTACGTACTTCGTCTAAAATAGAGATAATTATGTACTATTACTTATTTGCCTGCTGTAAATACGTCTCTATTCGATGTAATTCTAATTAAGTAAGACTCTATCATCAAAAAATCGTAATACAATACACATTATACATTGCATTACATCCGTGGTTAATAAAATTGTTCAAATGATGCATATAAAAACTGGTAGTTGGGCACAATCATTTTCTCATAAAGCTAATTAGCTTTCTCTAACATAAAAATATCCTTTATTACCAACAGAACTACTTCATACAAAGAATGACGAATACAATTTTCAGATGCTCAGAAACAGCTTTTCCGGTTTTTACCTTCAATGTTGTAATTTGATTTGTTTTGAAAAAAGTAAAACTACTCTGAAATTAAAAATAAGTTCAATATAACACACATTTTTCAAAGTTAGAAACAATTTTTTTTTCAAAATTATTTTTAAGTGAAATAAACATTCATAATCTGCAAATTATCAAAATGCTAACACTAAAAACACTTACAAAATACGTGGGATATATTTATCTTCAAATAAAGTTAATAGTTAATGATTTTCAATTGGAGTCAATTATTAAATAATATTCGTTTGGAGTCTCATTGCATTAAAAATTAACGGTTACCTATCTATCACAAATACTTTTACAAATATTAAAACATCAATCATGAAGTCCAAAATTTCTGCCTCTGAAATGGGTAAGTGGGTAGATCAACTTTGATCCTATTTCCACCGTCATACAAAGTATCCCATTTAATATTTCCGCCGTTAATATATAATTTTCCCAAAGAGCTCAATATAGATTGCCAGTTATCCTCATCTTTGCGCAGACTGGGAAGCCATACTGATGAATGAGCATCTTTCTGTGTCAAATTGCTCATAGCAAGTCCTAGAAGGGACGGATGGGCACTTATTTCAACAAAAATTCGACATCCTTCTGCAGCAAGTGTTTTTACACTCTGGGCGAAGTTGATCGGCAGAGTAAATATTTCTGTCCAGTATTCCTCGTCATATTTGAAATGTGACTCTCCTAAACGTTTCCCTTTAAATCCTGAAATAAATCCACAAGAGGCGTCTTCGAATTCTAGCGAATAAACAATTTCGCTCACTACGTTTTCAAAGGATTCCTTCAGAGCCGGTGTGTACAAATCGGGAACGTTGGACGAATTTTCAGTTGCACGAATTCCTTCTTGCGTACAAAAATCAGCAAATGTAGCAATAATTGATTTTTCGCCCGAAACTATGATTTCGTCTGCAGAACTGATTGTTACGATGTTCACGGACGGATAATCTTGAAGAAGTTTATTTACAATTTCGCTACTAGCTCGAACAGTCAGTGTGTCCACCAACGGAATATTTTCCATTTGCTTTTGAAGTTCTATTATGAAGTTCATTGAATGTTCTAAAGATAGAATGCCAGCCGCAGCAGCTGCAGAAAATTCACCCTGAAATAAACAGCAAAGATATTTTTACAAAAAAGAACTTCCATGAATAAAATCTGTCAGTTTCCAAAAAATAAATTGTTTACTTACTAAACCACAACCTAACACGCAGTCGGGTACAACTCCAAAATTTTTCCACAGTTTGAAAAGTGAATATTGAGTAGAGAAAAGCAATGGCAAGTTAACACAGTTTTCCTCTTTTTCAATTAAAAATGATTTTCCCGTATTGTTCTGATAAATAGCGTTGCAACGATCAACGGCGTTTTTGTAAACTGAGTTTGCCTCGTAAAAACCTTTTGAGAATTTCAAATTTTCTGATACGTCGTTGAACAGGAATGCAATTTTTTGCTTCTGTGCCGAAATTTTTCCTCTGGAAATCAAATAATTTTTATGCAGAATATTTTCTTGAATTTCCTTATTGTCTTTGCCTAAAATAGCAACGCGATGATGAAAAACAGCTCTGGAAGTATTGGCAGTGAATGTTATGTCTTCGATTGACATTTCTTCGCATTTTTCCAATACATTTTCATAACTACATAGCATTTCCTCTAGGGCTTTTTCGCATTTTGCAGAGACTGTCAAGATGTGCAACGGAGATTCTAGTTTTCCATTGGAAATTTGATTTTCTGTATTAAGGGTAGGTGCTTCTTCCACAATTACATGAGCATTTTGTCCTCCAAGGGCAAAAGCACTCACACCCGCCACCCTGACTTTCCCGTTCGTTGTCCATTTCTCAGATACTACAGGAATCGTCGCTGGAACAGCTTTTAAATTGACATGTGGACTAAGAACTTTAAAATTCAAGTGGGCGGGAATAATTTGGTGTTGAAGAGAAAGAATAACTTTTATTAATCCGGCCAA
>JAAAYG020009172.1:7261-24747 GCA_009936455.2 Tomocerus minor | reverse complement strand
CCAATTATTTATCAAATTAACTCAAGAAGTTTACTAATAATAAGTGCTCAACAAATTAAAAAATTAATTGAATTTTCCATTTAGGACTGTCTTGTTCTTCATGTTTTGTTATTGTTAACCAGAATTACCAAAGAACGTTAGGGAAGTTTGTCCCTGCAAATTATTAGAATTAAAATATGGAGAGTATTGGTGTACTGGCATGACACATCACAGTAAATTCTGAGTTTCTTGCTCAAAGCAAGTATTGAGTTTTCCCAAGGACAATAGATAATGAAGTATTATCAAGGGTGATGAATGCCGTCATTTATATGGGGTTTTTCCTACTAAGAAGGTGGCGAAAATTGAGCCATTTACATTGAAAGGGTCCTGAGATCTGGGCTTTTTAATAGTCAGGCATCATGCATCAAAGATGTAATTTGATTTAGAAAGCTCGAGAAATGGTTTTTGTCAATTTGTGAGTATATGTAAAGAGGTTGAATTTAATTGCACGGATGTGTGCATTTTATACTATAATTATTATGTTCATTATCATTTTATTTGTAATTGATAATAAGTTCCTGTTCCTCAGGAAATTTTGTACTCCGACATCACGCAGAACAAGTCCTCCGAATCCCTTCTGAAGCAAAGGGAACTAGTAAATCCAGAGTAATGCATTGAATCCAGAAAGGTCATTAAGAGAATTAAGTGAACAGCTTTCGTTGACATTAGAGGAAGAAACGTCTGGATAGATAACTAGGCTGTTAGCGTGTAGTAGTGACGCATATAAGATTTTATTAGGACGCTAGAAATTCAAATTGGTGCAAAAACGAGAGAATAGAGTATAGTAAGTATGTACTTATTTTCAGTTACCGAGTCGGATCAATCAATAGTACTTATTTACTTACCGTTTGTGCCCCCGCTCAAAGGTATAGAACAGTGGAAGTGGATGGGGACGACTGTCTGTTACAAAGGCAAGGAGAAGACGATTAATTAGTGTAAAGGGGAAAGGACGAAGAGCTTATGTGTTTATACTTCGCAGTTCCAAAGATCTACCTTGTTATGTTTTTCATGGAAAATGATATAATGATTCGACTCTTCTTTATTATGAGAATTTAACATGAAACTCAAGAGAGACTTAGCCAAGAGCTTAACTTTTCGTTAAATAGCTTTCACTTCGTCAGTGAAATGAAGTAAATTCAAGAAATAAGACAAAATAATACATCTATAGCCCACTACGTGTATACTATATCTCTCTTTCTCTCTTTCTCTGCGTTCCTACAGAACATAACATTAAGAATCAAACGGGCTCAGTGTAGCTTTATTACAGGATGTTCCTGCAGACGCCCCTTCAATCTAGCTTAGACGCAACTAAAACTTGCTTTGCCTTTGCCATCGGTTACTTTGATAATGTCTACTCAATCCAGCTCAACTCACTATTACTGCTAAACTAAGAAAAGCTGCATTAGACAAATATAGGCTAAGTGAGTAGAGCTGGAGAAAACAATCCGTTTCATGTTAACTGCACAAAGATGTAATATGCACTTCTGTTTACTACTTTCGACTTAGCTTTCGATGCAAAGTAAACTTGCTCCGTCTAGCATGACATAGTGCGGTCTCTGCTTTCACTCTAGTGTAATTACGTGACAGAGTCAAAATCACTCGGGATATACATATAATAATACACATAGAGGAAATCTCACTACTACTCTCTACGACGATATAGCTACCTAAACAAAATCCCCCAAAAATATCCATTACATCTTTCCCAAACTGCTTTATGCACCAGTAAACTTTTATTTGTATTTCGAGCATTATTCTAACACGATCACATTGTTTTTAAATGCGATTACATATTAATTGGGTTTTATGGCAGTGTATGTGCGAGGAATGCTATGCAAACACATCAAATATTATCAATCTACCACAACTTTTATGCTCTAGCTAATAAATGTAAAGAAAAATTGGTGAAAACATAAAAAAAGGACAGAGAAAAAATTGTCCCGAAATAAATTGTTTGAAGAGGTGCCTTATAAAGAAAATTATTTTGGTTCTTGGCTCTTTCCTTCGCTCGTTGCAAAGTGTAATTTACTGGGGCTTTGGCACTCTTCAATTTGACTGTAGGGAAGGGCATCGTCAAGAGAGCGAAAGGAGTTGACTTTTGTGAAGAGGAAAGGAATGAAATGAGCGACTCTGCCCGTTCCTTTCCTAAACAGGAATGAGATTTCATTTCGGCCAGGCTCTTATCATTCTGGGATGGAAAGTACACGTAATGTTATATCATGATGGCATAATACTTATGGTTATAGTGAAAGTAATGCATTGGATATACGTAATCGTAAGTATTAAGTGTATCTACATATCGAGAGAACCAGAGGTGGTTTGCTTTCGTTGAGCTCCGCTGACTCATGTTTGTATCATTTTCTCTTGGAAATAAGAGGGATTAGCTGGTGTAATAGGGAAGAGAGCAATGATAATCCGATTGTCAAGACAAATGCTCAATGCTCTCTCAAGAGTTCTATCGTTTTCTCTCTCTCTCTCCATCCCGAACTTCCCACCAGTTTCCACCAAAGCTTTTTGTAGATTTTCAAACGACGGACATTTTGACTGTAGAACTTCTTATCTCCGCTGATTCTACGATGAAACTATCTACGTTCTTTTGATCGCCATTTTCGTCCTACTTTGTTATGTTTATTCGCCTAGATTTAACAAAAGTGCCTTTGATGTTCATTTTAGATTGTATTTGTTTACATCAGTGATTAGAACAATAATAAATTGTTTACTCCTGATAATAATTATTATCCTTTTTTCTTGCATAGCAATTGTGCCAAAAATCTCAAAAGAGGCTTTCATGACGTTTCTAAATACATGTGTAAATTAAATGCCAACCTTATCCAACACTCCCGACGAGTAGTCCCGAGTGTGTACAGTAGTTGACGATTTTAAATATTTCATTTCGAACGAATGTTTTACTAAACGCTACATGCTCTTCAGATTGCAGAATGTTTTGGCCGTCAGAATGATATTATAAACTATCTGAATCGAGAGCGGAATGACGTAGACGTCGTATTTCAAGTAATGGGACCAAATATCTTTAATTTCATGAACAAATTATCATCAACAGTGTAGTATTCCTTTGTTAGCTATTAGTTAGTATAGTGCAATTAGTTCTGTGCAAGTATTCCTCAAATGCTAAAAACATGTGTCGTAATCCGCAAGGAGTCTTTTGAGGGATAATGTAAAATGAATAGCGTTTGCTGAGGTTGTATGGAAAATCTGAGGATTGAGACAAAGTCGAGTTAAATAAAGTCGCTCAAAGGACATTTTGAGGAAGTGAAAGAGAATGTATGTCATTACTACATAAATACACTGTCGACTGGTTCTGTGGTGGTGGTAGGCGAGGAATAAGAGAAGTAGTGGAGCATGCATGACTAAAAATATCAAATTATGCAACGAGGCAGTCGAGACAAAATTACATGCGAAGTTTTAGACAATATGTGGTTGAATGCATATGGAAAAGTAAGTTTTTGGATTGAGTCTGTACCTAGTGCTTCCTAATACACGTAGGCATAGAATGAAATAAGAAAGGTGTGCATACCTGTGCATGGGAAAGAGAGAAACTGGCTTTCAACAGAAAAGTTATTCTTTTATTACATTAAGCATTCCTCCATACTTATAAAAGTTACTTATAAAATGTCTGTACTACAAATCATATGCTACTACCACGGAATTTTATCATATATATACTACGTAGTAGTCATACAAAGGTAGGTTAGGTACTAATAATAATTCCAACGGTTCACATTGCACGCTCTCCTGCATTAGATTTGCGTAGAAAAAGGATGAAGTACAATGATAAGTATAGGGTTTTACATATTAATTATATTCAAAATAGAAGTGCAAAAGGAATGAGCTGCTACATATGGGTAGGAGGTAGTTTGTTTGACAAACTTGGTGAAATATCTTGGCTGAAAACGGTAATAGTACGTAGGTGATCCTCTAAAGTTGACATACGTTTCCTTTTCTACAAAGCTACAAAGGAACAGTTCTTTGACTCTGGCTTACCTTGACATTTACTTTGTCTGTCATAGGGAAAAGTTTTCTTTTTTGACTTTTCTAATTCTACACTGGGTTTCAGTAGGAGACATAGTAGATCTAGATGGAAAGTAAAGATTGGTGGAGTCACTGACAACTTGGATATTATTCTTGCCCCGTTCCTTTCAACGTCGCACAGATACTATCATTAGTCATATAATTCTATGATAATTACATGACTGAATCTAAATATAATTTCGAAAAGGCGTATTATGAGTGTAGTTGCCCAGCAGTGGGGTAACTGGGGTAGTACTGGAGAGCTGAAAAGACTGAATAGACTTCTCTACTTCATTCTTTCCTACTTTTATCATATTTTTTGTGTTTTTCATTTAAGTACTTAAAGAGAAACACGTGTTATGTGCATGGGAATACAAAGTTATATCCTGATATGCCCGGCTGAGATTATATGTGAGAAATTGAGGGAAAGGGAGTTGTGTAGAAAGAAGAGGCTCTCAACTGAGCTTGACTAGGTTTTTTGAAACTTTTTCAATTTTTGGGTTGAGTACAACAATCACGTCTCACACGTAAGTGTGTGTTCCATCAGAGATGAAGGAGAAAAATCACCTGCAATTTTCCCGAAAAATATAGTGGCTTTTTGTAGGTGGTGAAGATTAGGCCCTACTCTCAGAGGTACCTTCAAACAAACCTTTGCATTCTTTTAGTTTCACTACAAATACAGTCTCGCTTTTCCCATTTCTTTCCACTCCCACTAAAACTCTTTATAACTCCGTTCTACTAATACATATTACAATGCTCGCCTCTCACATGTCTAGCGAGAAAAAGTCCAAAAACGTTTCTTTTCCCAGGGACTAACTATATAAATTATATGTAGGGAGTTAAGTAAGTAAGAAAAAAGGGAGCTTGGGTACACACAGTACACAAACTACTATTTCAGTCCAGACTCTTAACTAGCAAACTTATAAGGGGAATAGAAAACGCTACATTTCCCCTGTCCCGTCTTGAATGTAGCCGAAGAAGAAGAGATAGCCGAGGAAATTCAATGTTCTCCAAGTAGAAGTAGACAATCTATGTGAAGTCGAAGGAAACCAACAAGTTTATTATGACTTTTCCCAGGTGATTTGAAATTCTTTCACATTATAGTTGAAACTGGCTCTTCCTCCAGAAAATTCCCTGCCTTTTCTTATTCTGCTTACAAATAGTCGTAACATAGTTACTAGTAAGTACTTGACTTGACTGTTGTGCTGTGCGTGCGGCCAGTTTTCTATTTTCTTCATTCTTCTATTTTTACTATTAGGCACCTGACATGCCATACTCTTTTCTCCAGTCCCAACCAAACCCACGATCCTTTTTAAACTGAAAACGAAAAAAGGCTCCCTCTGATAAAGTTAACTTATGCTAGAGGAGATTGCAGTGTCGCTTTTGAAAAATCTCGTGTCACACCTTACAAAATAGGAGATCTCTATTTCCTGTATTCTGTTTTGGATAAATGAGTGAAAATGTACCATATTTATCTTAGCCCAAAGGCCATAGTTATCTTTAAACCTTAACATGCTGCCAAAAAAGTACTTTGGCACACATACATCCAAAACTATACATAAACGTATGAAAAGTTCATCTTCATAAACGAATCCTTTCAAGATAGTCGTCGTTAACTACGGAGAAAGAAGGTAGTAAGTTATATAATAGCTTAGCTATGATTGGACTTGGCTCTCGCTGATCAAAAACGTCTCAATTTAACAATGGCCTTCCGAGATTTCATATTTTCAATTTGGTAGCACAAACTCAGGACAAAAAAGCGACACGGGCGGGAGAAATAGGACGAGAGGGAAGAGCGGGGAAAACGCAGGCAGGGACGGAAGAACTATTTCCATTACTAACTATTGCTTCATTCGACATTCGTTTTCGTGAAAGTAGAGTCAGTTGAACAGAATTGTACATTTGTTCATAGTCAAGTGCATTGTAGTGAGCGAGTGCATTAGATTCTACAGTGGATAGAATCAGATGATGTACGGGAAACAAGAATGAGGCTTTAGCTGATGTGATGTGAACTCATCTTCTTCTTTCCCGTAATAATATGTCCTATGTACATATATCTCACCTTCCCTCGCCCTTATATTTTTACATTTACACACAAATAAATACATCTCATAGCTATCTGGCTCTCTATAAATATATGCACTATATTTAGCGGGGGTAAGTGAAGACAGTTAGCTGCTAGGCAAAAGTAAACGGAGCCAAGCCAAGTCAGATGATAGGACTATATAGAGGACTTTCTTCGGATTTCCCTCCTACTTTCCCCAACGACAATCGGGACGAGAGCCTGACTTTGCTTTGGTTGCCTTGCTACACACAATTCTCTCTTTCTTCTCTTCTCTGCGCTCTGATGCTCTCATTTCTTATTTCCTTCCAACTCCCGGACACTTTTATTTCCTTTTTCGAGCACCACTCACTTTACTCCCTTTCCCTTGCCAGCCTTTCAATCTGCTCCTCTGGATTATATATATTTACACGTACCATCTCCCACTATCCCACTATTTTCCACATACATATTATCTGCAACACACATTCACTGTATACGCATAAGCATATCTGCACTGGGTCTAATAACATCGTTCGAACATAATTTCTATCTCTATTTTCTTCGGATGCATCCGCTATATAGCATATTGTGTGTGTACTAATAGGACGTAGCAAGTGAATCACTCAATCCCGTCCCCTTCTCATCTCTTCTTACCTTTATTTCCTTTTCTTATTTTCAGATTAACACTAGAAGGTAAGTAATGTCAAAAGTAGTGCAATGTGCAATGTGTACGAGTATTGTTATCGCCTAGCGGCAATGCCTGTATTATCCTTATTTCATGTAGGTATTTATAGTAACATTTGTAGTTCCCTGCAGATGCAGATAGAAATATACTCTGATATAAATACTTTAAATATTTTTGTGTTTATCTTTGTTATATAAGTGAAATATGTATAGCAAATCCCTCTGTGTCTCTATTATATAGTGCCTAAGTAATATACAAATATATATGCAGGGAACAGTTTTAATGGTTACACTTTCGTATTTTTCCTTGCCACACAGCCAAATCAAGTTAGTCAGCTTCGATAGTGAGTGCCTCTATTAGAACTGCACAGTAGTGTTGTATAGATGAATGTCGGTGAATTCTCACCTAGGCCTTAGCTTATGCAACTGAGGAAACTCTTCTCATTCGAAATAATAAGATTGACTTGGGAATTATGGAAATTAGATTTCTTCCCCCTCTTTATGTATCTCTTGACTGGGCCCTCTTCTTCTTCTTCTTCTGACTTATAGCAACTAACTTTTATTCTTCTCCGTACCACATTGTCAATAATAGAAGTTCAGTGAGACAAGACAGGAAAAACGCATTATATTTTCCAGACTCGTTCAGTACTTGTCCACCCACCCTCCAACTGTATTTGCCTATTATTCCGAACATTTCTCCTAAAAAGCATTTTCTTGTGTCCCAGTACACCTCAGTCGACTCAGATCAAAACGAGATGAATTCAATTTTGTCTAATTCAGCCGATTGAATGAAATGTTGCTATTCTACTACCTACTCCTCGTATTTCGATTTCCCTCTTCGGCTAAAGTAGAAGACACGCTGCTGTAGAATGACTACATCCGTTAGTGGAGCATACTAAAAGCATTGGTTAAACTATATGGAATGCTTCAGGTAAATAATATAGTGACTCTATCTATATGGATTGTCTGTTTTTTATATTTCAGCTTTTACAGATAATGGCTGCAATAGGAGCGTCTTTATTAAGAAATGAGAATTATTTTACCTGATTACTTCTGGCAGGATCTCTGTGTTTTTGTGTATTGTAACGGGAAGAAGAGAATTTGGAGAGGGACGTTCACGGATTGTATTAAGGAGAGAATGTCATTGGATTGGTAGCTCCATTGCTTATCGTGTGGCTTTATGACCCAAATAAAAACTTATGAGTTTCTCGAGAAAACATTAAATTACTTATCTAGCTGTGATTTGCGCAGTTCTTTTATGGTTACTTAGAATTTAGAGATAAGTGTTAGTGTCCCATTGACGCTGTGCATGATCTTCCAATATGAAATGACGAAATGGTGTAATAATAATCAAAATGACCGACAATGATAAGTTAGAAGCTTAGTTAAGTTTGTGCTTTATTTGTCTTCCCTTTTCCTCCCGTAGCCATTTCCATTCTTTTAGTATACTGTACTGTAGTTAATAGGACGTTATCTATTTATGTAATGTATGTAACTACTCCTCCTTCTTGATTTCATTTGATATATGTTTATGGAAAGGGCGGAAGCACGCTTTTCCATTTCCATTAGAATACTTACATTCACATATTAGTGGTACACTATGTACTTATATATTATCTTAGTTTATGTACTATAACAGATTCCTTATACAATGTAAGTAATGATAATACATATATTACACATCTGTATATATGTATGTACATGGTATAAGACAATATGCAAACGGACAAGTATATAGTAGTACTTACTAGTCAATACAGTTGATCGTGCCATCATAACATTAATAGTTATATCATAGAGCTATGTATATGCTTAATACAGAGAATAATATCAGGATCATTTATGTAATATACGCATGTAATGATAATATGTAGTAGCCCGGATATAGTTACATTAAAAAGGCATCATAAAATAAAGACATGAACGAAGACATCACATACATTATGTTCGTAAGATAAATATAGTAATATAGAGCATAGGAATATGTAGTGGTGGATAAGAATATTAAATGTAAGTATAGGTATTATGTGTATCTTATTACAAAAATCTATGTATGTCGCACTCCATTACACCGCACAACATCAGATCAGACAGGCCAAAGCCCAACAATAGAATTTGTTACTACAGCCTCGCTTTCATCAAGATAATATGTCCTTACATTTATTTCATAGGCATATTTTCTATCATGTCAAAAAATGCGGAGCAGAACAGCATGTCTCAAGATAAAGATCTTTTCTGGACATATTGTCATTTTACCGTTTTTCTTGCCTTTCTAACCAAATACAATAGAAAGAGATTTGGATAATTTCCTAATATCCACACAAAACAGACGACAGCAACGACAAGAATATATTAGAGCTTTTTTGCGCTTCTTCTTACGACTTAAAGCGATTGAAGATATATCATGAAGAAATATGTATACATCCGTAGGTATAATAAAATTTGTTCATTGAAACATGAGAATTCGATCCCTGGCCAAAAACGTGTAGAGAACAGAGGCTCTTATTTCACGTCACGATTTAAATGAATAGAAATATATGGAGGATATATTATTATTATTATATAAGAGTTACAAGATATCATATCACTATCTGCCAACATTAGCATTACTCTGAAAATCATGGATATCTCCCTACTTAGTCACATTGGATATATTTATCATATTTTGTGTGTCACAAAGGGTAATGTTTTTCTATTATCGGTTTTCTTTCGGACAGCTACTGTTATGTATGTTATTTGTTTGCGGGTGTGGCTGTCTGATAGTCACAGGCAGGGCTGTATATAAGTAGTTGGTTGTAAACTCTAATGTGATGTCCATGTAATGTTGGCTATAGAAATGTAAGTTTTACGATATCTAAGGTAGATAGATAGTACAATACACTGTCTCTTTGCTCAGATTGGATTTATTTGTTTCCGTTGGCATTTTCATCAGTACAAAAATGTTTCTTGGCTTAGCTTGGCATTTTATTATAATTTATACATGTTTATGACTTATTTTGTTTTGCTTTGCTTTCCCCTTTTTCCTCTTTCTACTTCCCACGCATATCGAGGAAGGTAGGCGTAGGTGAAGTAGTATCTGCAGGCTAGGTGTTGTATATATGTATATATTCACTGACAATTCCTCTAATAGTAGGCGTAAAAGACAGTAGTAGAAAACAAGTCCTCAAGCTCTAAAAACAACTCTTAAATAATAGAAAGATGTGAGAAAGGCTGTCTTGTGTTGTTATTAAGCAAGTGAACCATCCTTGTCCCACGACACACACAGAACAAACTCAAACTATAATGTATAGGTAGGCTACAAGAGCCCTAATACATAATAATGCATTATGTAACTATCCACTCGGACGCTATATACACATATATATAGCTAGACAGGTAGGTAAACAAAGTAATTTAAGTAAGCTAGTTCCTTAGCCAGCTATCTTCTATCCAGAATCCAGACACACAACAGACGATCTCTCTATTATACATAAATAAAGGATGCGGGATGTGGGAAGGAAAAGATATCCGTCTTTGTTTTCTCCACTGAAACAAAAACTCTTCGTACTTTCTTCTTTCTCCCGTTTCCTCCACCAATTCACTCTCACTCACTCACTCACAGCCACAAGCATGGAGAGACGAGAGAGAGAAAAGGAAATAAAAGAAAACACTCTGTGTTTTCCACCACCACACACACACATAACAATATAACACTACACACAACTTTCCGGAATGTCAGAGTCCCGGAAAAGTTTTTCACGGATATAAATCGTATTGAAATCATTGGTGGGCTGTGGTGGGGCGCCTTGTCCATGGCTAACTGCATGGTTATGTCCTTGTAATGGATGACTGGCATATTCATTTGGAAAACTTGGTTTATTTGGGTGCAGGGGATGCTGGAGGGTGTGATGGTGGTACACTGGCGAAGGCTCGAACTCCTCCTCATACTCGTAATGATGAGAATGGTTATTATGCGTGGGGTAATTAGGCGATGGCCCGTGGGCGGCTATTGTTCCTCCTGTTCCCCCATTAAGAGGATGATGATTATTGTGGGATGAGGCTAATTGGCGCGGAAGAGTGTGAGACAGAGGGTGTTGGTTTTGACTTGTATGCACAGCGTAGCCTTGATTGTTATGTTGCAGGAGAGGCTGACAGTTCTCTTGTGCCATACCACCATTTCCTCCGCCGCCACTCGGAAGAAACAAGCCTTTTCGAGACAGCGTTCTTTTACACGGCTCCTCCATGTAATCTAAACAAATCCAGTCAGAAAAACAAAGTCATACATATCATTTCTCTCTCCCAGTCGCAACTTCACTAAACGCCCCTTCAACCATACCCGGAAAATCAGATCAGACTTTTCGTTTTACTCACAGAATCTCAAAATATTTTTCCACTGCTACTCCAACTTACATCTTTACCTAAAATATACATTATCTCCAACTCGAGATGTATATGTGCAAAATATATCAGCACATATATATAACCATTCAAAAGTCGGAGCCGTTTGTCTCCATCTTAAGCTTACAACAGGGGTAACCTAAATAAACTAATGGATTATTTATGTTCCTCCTCGTGATTGATATGTGTAAAAAGGTTCTAAATAAAAGATGCATAACGCAAAATAAATGTCATGCTTTCTTTGTTTCCTTTTAGTACAACAAAAAACATATCACTCTTGACAGTAAATATGACTTGGGTCTTTTGTTTTGTCATCTTTCTTATGATGACGGATTTTTCAACGATGTTGTAAACATCTTCACGCCGAAACAGCTCTTACTTGCCTGATATTCTGTAATTAAATATTTTACGAGAATATCAGAAGAAACGTTGCATCTACATTAATATATATTTGCTTGATTATTTTTTCGAAGAAAACTAATTCTTGGCGTCCCTTTATCATTGATATTCCCCAGTAATATTAGTCTGCATTTTATCCGATATTTCTATATTTTATGCCTTAGTGAGATGCTTTGATTTGGATGTTGATTATGTAACACAAGGATGCTTAGATTTGGTTACCTGTTGGAAAAGAGTTGTTGGCACCAGGTATGATATCTGGATTGGCATCAGCTTCATGTTTTGACTGAGGCACAGGACGATAGCCGGCCAATGCACCCGAGGAGTTGTTGGTGGAAGTTAGCGTCATGGTGTTGTTGGTAACTCCTGACGAAGGCATTAAAGAGTTGGGCTTCTCACAGTGAGAATTGTTGGTGATGGTTGAGGATCTGCCACGAGATCCCATCCCACCGGAACATATACGCGAGCGGACGATGAGGGCCAGGATGAAAACGACCAAAGTTCCAATGCAGGCCATCCCAATGCCAACGAGTACCAAAGGCAAAAGCTCCATTTGACTTGTTCTTGCTCCTACACAACAAAACACCATCCATGAAACTCAATCTTAACTAATCCTTACAAACGAACATAAAACTATGCTATATATACTTACAACAATTTATATTTGTCGTAGTCAGTCTAACTGAGCAGTCCGATCAACTGCACAGAGTTTAAATAAAATATATATGAATACGTAATTGAAATCACATTTTAGCAACTGTTGGGGACTTGCACATGGACAGTTTAAAATAAAAATGACTACTGTACTGTCCAGATAACATATTTCCAAATCAGTATTCTCATGTAAATGATATTTCGTCTTTTACATGATAAAAGACAAAATAACCGCGCATAATAAACGTTCACTTAAACGTAACCATTTCCAGAGTGAAAGCTAGATCAAATGGGAATTTGTTTTAATGTCCCGTGTTCATTCGCTAAAGATTTATTATTCATCATCATCGTTAATAGTAATATGTTATATTTAAAGAACATTGTTCAGCTGAGCGGATTTCCGATTTAGACTAGGACACATCCAATCCTAAAACCGGATATCAGAATCGAAGAGTGTTATAAAGAATGCAGGTTCTGGCTACCTACCTGTTTAACTATTTGTGAGGCAAACACCGTCGCTCAGCTTCTTTCCACGAATCTCAAGTTTCACCAAAATCACTTCGCTTTCTCCTTTTACCTTACAATCAGTCTTTTACTTAACCTCATTCTACAGACTTTTCTACTCTAATTTACTCTTATTTCCCATTCACTACAGAATGCCTATACTCTATATATTTTCCAATTGGTTTGAAAAATACACACGATATATTCTCGGTTGAAGCAATGAACGTATCTAAATGATTGGAGGCAGGTTTACTGGCATAACATGGCACACATACAAATAAAAGCCACATTTGTGTTACCTATAACGTCTCTGTATGCGTATGTATCCGAACACACTATATGCATCGAAGAACGTTCTTTTATTTTTGTGCGTGAGTAGAAGCTCTTAATGTACCCGTATAAAGTTAATGCTAGCTTAGGTACACTATTACATTAGAAATATAGCCGTTTATAGTGCTGTCGTCATACAGATGTTGGCAATCTTTAAAAACTCTTTTCCCAATACAATTAAGTAATGGATATAGGTAGGGATAGCATATAGTGGAGAGTAGAGCGGTGAATAGGGAATTCGGCGAGAGAGAGAGAGAGAGAGGGAGAGAGTGGAGGTAAAAGCGTAGGAAGAAAAGAAAGTGAGTCTGACCAGAGCAAAGGGTTCTAATTCTATGTAACCAAGCAATCATAGTATCAGCATCACAAAGAAAAAGCCAAAGCTCAGCAGTCAGGAATTGTCTTGTTGAAGTGAAGCGAGCCCAACCTATTTCCGTCAAATAACAGCCGTCAAAGGCCAAATTCTCTCACAGGACTCGAAGACTGAGCAACCTGGCTCTTATTTGCTTCTGTTGCACTTGTAGTTGTTGTATCGACTATGTAGACAGTGAAAGTGACTACACTTAACGATGCACACACACATTCATAGTAGGGACATAGTAGGGCACTATGCAGCTCTGCTTTACGCAAGGCAAAAAGAAAATAAACTTTTGTCTCGCTTTCCCTCCTCTCAAAGTAAATCTATTATCTTTGACGGAAGAATCCTTAAAAAAACCTTTTACAATGCACGAGCTACTGGTCAAAATCAATTACGGCTTCTACACTAGATACATATAGCTAAACAAAAGGGAAAGAGTAGAGGAACTGAAGAAGGGCTTCATGTTTGGACTTAACTTGCGATGCAATCATCATCTCCCAAACCTAAAATTCAATTCACATATAGAATCTATGTAGTCAGAGAAGAGACCGCTTCTTCATTTATCCTCTTTCTAAATATCTTCTTTATTCTCTGTGTAGCAGGTAGCTGTTTTTGGGACAGAGGAACTACTGCTCTAGCTATTGCTAATAAAGCCACTTTCTTTAAGTCCAAAGTTCTTTTGTAACTTTTTACCTTTGTGTAGTTTGATTGGCTAAGGATTTGTGCAAGTAGCTACAGAGGACCCTAAGATTTTGTTTGTCCATCAGCAATCAGTGGGCGAGGAGGGATTCTATTTTCTATTGCACTTCCGAATTAAAAAGACATTTTGTTTGCTCAGGAATGTAAAGTAAATTCTTGTCATCCTTTTTTAGACATGGTGGATGAAAGGATCTCTCTATACCTTTTCCCTCCGCACTCTAATAGGAACAAATCACAGAGAATAGATATGCATTGTTGTAAAATCTTCAATTTGTTGGATAAAATCAAAGGCTGAACATGTCTTTTCCCAAAATGCGACTTTCTTCATTTTCAAACAAGATTTTCAAAGAGATTAAGGTTGCCGACACGAGTCATGCAAGGAAGAATACGCCAAGGAGCGAGGAGGAATAAAGTTATCCTGTGTGACTCTAACGGAATTTAGACATACATTATTGTACATAGGAAAGGAAAGCCATGTAGGAAATGAAAAGGCGAAGGGGAGGAAATGGTGTTAAAAGCGTAGTGTCAGATGACAGATAAGCAGGGATGAATAAGGGAATGAGTGATGAAACGGCACTGTAATGCAATGACATGGAAAAGCAAGGCTAGCAGTACCTACACACACTATCCGATAAGATCATAACCGTAATAACAGAAATCGGGGAGAGGAACTGGCTAGTAACTGTCTATGCAATGGATATGTAAGGAGGGATCTGTTATGTCAGCCACAGGCACACTGTAACTAATGTAAGAAGATACCAGAATGTGTACAGTCTAACATATACTGCCTTTCCGACTTGAAATATAAATGGACCGTCGCTCAGAGGAAGTAAGCGATGGCTCTCTCTGCGGTCGCTAGAGACTTTCCTTGCGAATCTCACTGAGGATTCAAGTGCACAAGGCTCAAGATACGAGTCAACTTCCCATTCCTCCTATTTTTCTTGCATTTTCCAACCATACACTTTTGTTTGTGCTCCTAACTCTTTACTGGACACACAAATATTTCAGACCTACTTCAATGACAACATTTATGGGATATTATTAATCCCTCAGAAACTCTGGCCAAAATACACAGGTCAACTTGTTAAAAATTTCACATGACACCCCACTAAACGAAAACATTCATTCATATTTTCGATCTTGTTTCAGTATCAGTATCAAGTATATATTACTATCTTATTTCCTGATTGTTAATAGAGGATTAAGTATTTGTTGACTTGATTCAGTAAACAACCCATGCACTGGAAAACAATACAGATAGTCAATAAAATTATCGTATTGACTATCTGTATATACCTTATATATCCATTATGACAGTGGGTAATTAATGATTCAAACTGGGTAATTGCAATAAATTACCTGTTAGCACTGGCACTCCTTACTTGCGATTTATTAGAGACAGGTGGTTTTGACTTAGCATATTTTAGTGATTGACGTAGCGTAAGTTCTTACGTCAAGCTCCGTCACTTTACCCCAGAATCCTACGTTTACGTCAAAACAGTGGAACTTAAGTTTCGCAATTGTGTTTATAAGTAAAAATCCGTAACTGTTTGACATAAGCGTAGCGAAAATACGTAAGAAGATACGCTACGTAAAATCACTAAGTTACGCAAAGTCAAAATCACCACTCTCTATTGGTTCTTAGAACATTAGATCAACCGATGCGTTAAAAATGCAAAACGCAATTTACGTATTGGGAGAATCAGCATTATCTGTATACGCAGCAGCGGGTTTACATTCACTCGTTAATATAAACACTTGTGTTGTGTATAATGTTGTTTCGTTGAATTTCCAATCCCATTTGTCCCACTCTCCCACTTGAATCATGTTGCTCTGCAACAACAATCTGACTAGTACGTATAGAATTTTTCCTTCACAACTGCTTCAGGTCTGGGACTAATCTTTTTAAAAGTAAAACTTCAGATGATTCAAAATGACTAGAGAGAAAGTAACTGGAAGGAGTTGAGAGAGTGGAGAATAAACAATTCAGATTATAGAGAATTATATAAAAGAGAGCCACTCTGTATTACGGTATAATATTAAATATTAGCGAGCGCACAGTTGTGTGTCACCAATAATCAAGGCTTTTCTTGGAATGACTAGAAAATGGTTCGGCCGCGGACTAGCTGAAGCGAAGGATTGAGAACTGTTCACAGGAAAAGGAGATGATATTCATTTTTGATAAATGACTTGGGAGAGTGCAATAAGGAAGTTGGGAAATACAATGGGGACTCATTGCTTATACACTGAAAATAGATAGGAAATATATGAGCTTTAATGGGGAAACGGCCTTTTCTTCGCGCTTAACAAAAGACTAAAACTCTATTGTCCCCCTGTTTGCGCTCCTTAGGATTTGCTTTTGAAAGAGGATCGAATAGTCTAAGGAACCAAGTCAGCCTCTGCTCAACCAGCAGCCTCAGCCTCACTCACCAAGAACAACTCCCTATTTATCCAAGGAGGTGCAGACAGATATATGTAAAAGCAATTCCCTGAAAATGCTCCTCAACCACAATCTTCCTTACGCGACTATTACAAATACAACACAAGTCACAAGTAGCCCGCAACCGAAAAGGAAGCATTATAGCATTGTTGCCTTAGCCCAACTTCAAACTCCTATTCTTACTCTTCCTTTCGGATTAAACTTTTCTATCCCTCAATTCATAAGCATTTTGTTGTCGACTTTCCTTTGCGCTCACACAAAACACTTTCCCTTTAATCATTACTTACACTTTCTCTCATAGCAAATGAACCAATTGAAAAGCAGACGAAAAACCCAACAGAAAAACTCATCTGTACAACATCAATTCCTTCTGCTTGCGTACCGACGCAATTTCTTGCTACACTACCACTAACTATTAACTGATACAAGAAAATAATAAGTTCTAATCTTGGGTGTTCCTATAAATAATTGTCATACTTTTAATTCAATTTGCACCGACATGGCCGAAAATTTTTAATTTAACAATTTTCAGTAGGTATGGAATAACATTTCCATATTATTACCACTATTATTTTTACCACTATTAGTTTGCTGGAAATGCTGAGTTAACAAATGGACTTACTATACCTTCCATGTAGACCGCATCAAATACCACTGCTTAAAAGTTTACATAGGCACCAACGAGATATGATATAATCAAGTTTAAAAAAAGGAAAATTAAACTTAGTTTTACTACAACTTTAAGTACAGATTTAAATCGAATCTGTAAAGTCAGTTAACGAAATGTATACATTGTAAAGAATTTTTTCCGTCGTATATAATGTCATTCAAATAGATTATTATAGCTCTATTGTCATTCAGTGCGCTTAGCACATAGCAAATTAAAATCACTACCTATATTGCTGTACCGTACTCATAGCATGTTACGTTAG
>JAAAYG020009161.1:12006-24748 GCA_009936455.2 Tomocerus minor | reverse complement strand
GGAAGATTTTATTTGTTATGAAGAATTAGGATTCGTAGACATAGCGAGACTAATGATTGGCCAGACGAAGATGATGACATGATTTTTATATTCCGTATTTATTTACAATCATATTGTTCTTGAGGAGACGGCCGCGGCTCGCCTTTGATCATTTTCTCTCATCACGGATTTTGCTTTGTAAGCATTTGGAAAGGTTGCATAAATTGTGAATGTGGGATATTTTCTCGTTTGGCATATCTGTACACATGTCTAGGTTTGTAGTACAGTGAATTGTAGGGCTTGTCTATTTGTTTTTCATGATTTTAAACAAAGCTGAGAAGGCAGACACAAGGAATAATAGAAAGAGAAGGAAAAAATGGCCCATCCTTCTCCTTTGCTATCAAATCAGCCAACATTAGTGAATACATGAAGCAAGGATAGCATGTAAAAAGTTGACGATTAAGGTATGGTCGATAGAAAAAAGAGCTCGGCTCGGGCCCCTTGGAAAGAGAGGATGTGGTAGTGTAGGCGCATTTATTGTCTCTCACAATTCTTCTGTATTATGTATACATGTACTAGAATGTAATACAAGTTTAACGGATAAGATTCTTAACTTTATTTCCATTGAAGAGGGTAGGGTAGGTCTAATGTTTGCAAGAACTACTTAATGTTCAAGCATATGTAGGAATTGTCACTTATCATAAGGATATCTATTATTTAGATAGAAGCGTTTCATTGTAGTGCATGTTATTATGTAATAGACGAGGTTTTCAATGAAGGACATTGTATTTTATTTACCAAATTACTCGAAGCATTATCATTAGCTGCAAGTGTTGGTTAATATGTAAGCAGTTGACAAATGTCGTTGATGTGAGTACAATGGCTGTCCTTGTTGCTTGGTGTTAAGTTAGGGAAGGTGAGAAACTGCAAGCTTATTCAAGGGTGAAATCGAGAGCGATTGATGTGACAAAAGAAGCCGTCCATTGATCTAGTGGTAATCTAAAACCAAGTAGAGCACCCTGACACTCTTCCTCCTTTTTATTACTTGCACTCTGCATCTACTTTGCCCTGTTTTTATCTTTTGTTCATTTTAGTGGAGTTGAACAAGGAAAAGGCACGCCGTGCTTTCGTTATTGCACTCTAATCTGTAATTACGATCGTCGCCGCGTCATTTCGGTTCTGTTTGCTTAGCAGCTCAACCTCACTCACTGAATACACACAGGCATTATTAGGAAGAGTGTGTGGGGAGCGGAGATAATTCCACTGCAGAAACAGATCGACGTATGTAGTCGCAAGAATTTTGATGAGAAAAAATATTTGTTAAATTCAAATGGCTCTCTAACACGCTCTTAGAAGCACAAAGATGATAAGGAATCCACCAGGGAAACAATTAACTAAATAGGACGAGATAATTGTGTGTCGTGTTAGTTTCGACAAGAAATAAATAGATAAGGAGTTCATCGTTAAGTTCCAGCGGTTCACTTGTTATTGATTTGACAGACGTTTGGCGTGTACATTTTTAAATTCTCCAACATAATTGAGACACTACTATCTAGTAGAAAATATTATATAGCCCTAACCATATCTCTACATATATAAACCAGTATGTACACTTGTTTTACTCTATACACACATCTGTGTATATTTACGAATGATGAATAAATGCTGATTTGAGGAATGCGACTTTTCCTCCTTGTGCTAAACTAACACAAGAATGACATTACACCACCCAGGTGCAAAAATTTGGCTCAAAAACTCTGTTTGTAGCCTGGGAAGACTTACTTAGTGTGACAAGAGAATTACAAGGATCGTTCATGTCACAAACTACTAATGCCCTAATGCAGTTCCTAGATAAATGTGTGAAATGAAAGCATTCGAGGAATGCAACTGAGTAACTAACTCAATTTACTCCACCAGAATCTGTGCCACTCTTTATATAGAACTTCTTTTCAGCCCCAACCTCATGCTTATTGTCAACGTCTCATCTTGGCGGCGTAGGAGAATCCAAATGCAAGTTCAGCTATACTCATACACAGTACACAGCTCCCTGACTTATTCCAAACTGCAGGCTCCTAAATAACTAGCTCTGTGCACTATCCCGAAAATTACTACATCACTTAATTAGCTATGCACGCACTCAATAAACTTACTTTCCTCTAATCTAAGTGATGTCTATTTATTTCTAAAGTCTTTGTATGAAATAGTTTGCTGATGTTACTTAGCATTTCAGAATCACACTAAGCCTGAAATTGTTTTCAATGATAATTATCTAAAGTTAAATATTGCTCAACCAACAAGTGGAAATCCCATTTTAAAAAATTGCATTTATTTTGTTGAATCAGTGAACTCTACATTGATCAGATGTTAAAATGTCTCATTATTCTTTAATTTCTAATAAGTTTTTAAAATTATAGTTTGAGATAATAGCTCATAACATAATCCGTTTACTAGATTATGACATGGCTTATATTTCCCCAATATAGGCGGAAATCACCATCAAGGATGCTCTTCATAATTGGTATAATTAAGCTGTGTGTGAAATGCATTGGATTGTATTGTAGTACACAGAATGCATATTATTATAGGAGTAGTTTGTATTATAAGTAGATGAGTTGGAAGTGTGCGCTCCTGGTTTGTGTCATCCCTTCATATTAGAGACCAGTTGGCGTCAAGCTGGATTCCTAACCATGAAATCCTTGTCTTGTGTTGTGCATTAGAGTCCTCTGAGAACTATTCAGTGAGAGTATACTCGAAGACAAACATTTTCGTAAGCTACGAGTATAGGGAGGAAGGAGCTAGCATTAAGAATGCATTACTCTGTACAGTTCTATATTCATCCACTAAAGTACAGATGTACTAAGGGTATATTTAACTCTTGTATCTAAGTCTGTGTAGAGATCTACCCGGTTTCCCGTATTTTCAGATAAAAGCACTTTGAGCTTGGAGGCAGGCGAGTAAGGATAGATACAGAGTAGCGATGCATCTGTAGTCTGAAGTGACACCAGTCGATATTTAGTTTTCGGTTCGTTGGCGTCAGTGTTTCGTCTGTAGCAAAATATATACATGCGGGTGTCTGTTCTTCCTGCTCCAATAACTTCCCCATACACAGTCGAGAGAGAGAGAGAGAAGTGAATTTCACTCAAAGTGCCGAGTCTCGTTCCAAAGACAAATCCTCTGTCTCTCTCTCCTCTCCACTTGATACAGATAGTTTGCTTTGGCTGGCCTTTCCCCATACCAAAGCAATCTTTCGATACGTACTTTGCTGCCTTGATGCAATGTCATCGGTTTGTTTGCCCTTGTCATTGACACTTTTAAAATCTCAAGTAGCTCTAAGTACCGGATACTTGAATCACTTTGAAATACTATCCACCGTCTGAGTATCCTTTCGTCTCTCTCGACAACATTAACTTACGGCCACCGCTAAATCCCATTCACTCCTACCACTATAATAACATATCCATAACCCCCCTTTACATAACTATGTAATGCATACTTCACATAGCAGTCCATTTACCTTCCTAGATATAAAAATATCTATGGTGAATTTATATAGAGACAAAAAAGAGAACTTCATATCACCAAAATTGTATACCAATAAAAACACTTTTTTGTGGAGTATAACAGATGTATAATGATGTAGATGTGTATGTACTAAAGAGTTATATACTTTGTTGAGAGATTGCGTAAATGATTCGTTCTCTTTAATTTCAACTGGAAATTTTCGAGTGGGGATTGAAGAGATTTCCTTAGGGAGTTTCTCTCACAACTCCCTCAACACGCTCTTAAAATATTTGATGACGGATAGGATCTCTCATTGGAAAACAAGGAATAGCTGCTAAGTCGGCTCAGTTATTTATTTCCATAACAATCTTGGATTATCTATAGGTGGCTAGGTACGGATTCTTTTATTGTGACTTAAGAGCAAAAGTCCAAAGGAACGAGCACTCACTGATGCATCAATGTGGGAAATTCTCTCTCAGAAATCTATTTGAATTAGGTGTGTGACACTTCACATTTGTTTTACTAGTAGACCCCAAGGAATTTAAAAAAGGGATGCTATCACTCGTCGTGATTGGAAGAAATTTGGGATTATAGCAAAGAGTGCACAAAGAGTTACCTAAGTCGAAATCTACTTTGAAGCGCAAGTGAAGCATTTACCTTGAGTAATCCATTAAGGAATCTTGTCTGGTCCCGTTGTTGTTAAAATTAAGGAATTCTCTCTCTCTCTATCACTATGAGCTTATTTGTTTTTATAGTAGTGTAAAGGCTATTGAATATCATTGGAAAGTCACCCCTAGAGATAAATAATTTTATATGGGGATTTGAAGAGAGTAACTTGAGACGAGAGTAGCCATGTGATAACTAAGTATCAAATATTGTTAGTTGGCCAAGAAGATATCGGTTGTTTGATGGGCTGTAGAAACATTGCAGGTTTGCCATGTGTTATATTTATGTGACATGTTGGCTATAGAGAAAATGAGTCAACTCTTGAATTAATACAATGCTCTTGGTATACAGCCAAGTAGAATGCACACATTATGGATGAGAGGAAGGAGGATAATAAGGGAGAGGACGTTAGTGTGGGATAGGATCAGGAGAACAGGTAAGAAAGTTGACATGAAACTGCGGGCAAGAATAAGAGGCATGAACCTGATGCGTCGTTGAGCTCAGTCAGGCCATCGCATTGTTACATTGGACTTAAGGTAATGTTGACAGGGACACAACGGAGCTTAGTGGGTGATAAAAAATGATGGCACTTGACGCGTATGTGTTTCTTAAGGCTCGAACTAAACATAATAAAACCCACGAGGGAATTATATGTCCATGCATACTAATGCCCTACAAGACAGGCACTTGAACTCTCTGCCAAGGTAATAGACTCACAGGTGACTCTATAAGACATTCAAATTCTAGTTAGTTTCTCGCTATGTTTGAAAGGTAGGAGAGTGGCTGGTGGTAGTAGGAAGGAATGAAGTTCCAGTAGCTGGGTGGCTCCCCGTGTAATTACTCAAGAGCATTGTGTGAAGCGTCAGGAGAAGGGGAGGATGACAATATTCTCAATGTCACTTGATTTCGTATTCAATTCACCATACCCCACTCGCATTATCACTCTCCATCTTCAATTCCTCTGAATATACTGAAATAAAGCGAAATGACAAAACATTTCGGACTTCTTAACTCTTTTGATATGGAAAGATGGATGTAGCTTTTCTTATTAGACAGAAATAGCCGCATCTTTGTTGTGTGTGTGGGTGCATTACGAGATTTGCTATTGTCATTGTAATTTTTATATGGAAATCTGAGAAAAGGTGAATAGGGCCATTGTCAAGGTGAGACGGAGGAACACTTTTTTATGCTCAATAATGAAAGTTTATGAATTTATGAGTGTGTGACAAGGGAATTGTGGATTCCGGACGTGTTCTGTGGAAGAAGGATGAGAGTCTGTCGCTATAGGGAAGGAAATAAGGGCTCCTGTTAGCTAACAATAATTTAACCTCCCGTATAAGTGTAGTCAGTAGTGGATGAGCTCCCTCCTCCTGAAGATGTCCATGTAGGTAACTATAGCTCCCATTTGAAGATGCGTAAGTGTATCTGTAGTTATTTAGTGTCTCTGTTCACGTAGGTAGAGGGTTGAGGTAGGAAAAGTGTATCCTTCCCGAAGTTTATGGATGGGTGGATTGATGCCATTGCTTGGACACTGTTTTTCCGTAGCATCCTTATTAGTGAGGTGGAAGGGCTGTTGTATTCATTGGGTTAATTTATATACGGAGATAGTTGAGTCAGAGCTGGAGGAGAAGTCAAGGGAATTGGAATGGACGTAGCAAATCAGTTGAGCGAGTGACTGACAATGAGTGAGTTGAAAAAGGGAGCAGGGAAGATAATATGCTATCGGTCTCTGTGTCCCGTCGTCGATAGTGGATGGAGGTGCACAGGGCAAGGTAGTCATTGGTAGTTGTGCACTGAGGAGTAAAGAGACAGGAGTCATCCAGTCCTGGCACTCACAACAGGGCCGGGTCCACATCCTTCCTTGCCTCACTCACTGATCTTATCAGCGGAATTTGGAGACCCTTTGGAGTGTCCTTTGCATTGCACTTTGACTGGTGCGGAGCCTGGCTCATTCCGTGACTCGTTCACTTCTCTCCTGTCTCCTCTCCAAATTTATGGAGCCTTCCTTCTCTTTAAAGACATCACACAAACAGTGAACCAACCTTCCCCGGCCCTTCCTTCACTCATTTATCGTCTCCTCGTTTTTTATTTATTTATTCCCTACAACGTACATAACCTAGCGAACTGCATCGCATGCCACAGAAATAACCCCCAAATAAATACTCACACGACTATCTGGCAACCTTAGCCATTGCCACTATTACGACATGTTAAATTTACTGTAGCTATACCTAATATTATTGTCTCTGTGCACATTCACTAACTATTTATTAGTCTGTTCGAGAACTAAGGACATTAATTTTCATTTTAAATACTTGTATATCTCATCAATGAAAATCCTATTGTCCCTTGGAGAGCTACTTAGCATTTTTGTCTATTTCCCTCACCCTATTTTTTTGGGAATTGATCGAGTGTTTTCAACTGGATCCCTTCATTCTACAGACAGAGAGCATTTTATTTGCAAACAAGTAATGTGTAGCAGGAGGAAAGGGTTGTTCTAGTGAAAGTACCTAAATTGTAGGATGATGATGATAACGTGTGAGGACCAAGTAAGCAGGAATGCCAAAGCCAAGTGATATATTTTAAATGGTCACATAAAATCTCTAGTTAGAAGGGATTGATATGTGGTTTGGGTTTTTCATGTGTGAAGGAATGAGCCGAAAGATTTTAATCACACCTGTAGGCTGGTGTTGTAGATAGATGCTCTTTGTGAAAGAATCGCTCAGCCTTAGCTAACTGGCTCTGTGCAACAGTAAATCTAATTCTCTGACTTGTGCAACTTCAATCTCAGATCAGATCTTATGTTATGTGTGCGGATGAATGGATTGATGGAAGTGAGAGGTAATGGATTTAGTTGTTAGTAAATGAGCGTTAGTAAGTAGGTGTCTGCCTTGCGAACTGAATCTGCTATCTTTCTTGACTGCATCTCTTAAATATTATTCATATGTCCTATCTGATGGGTTTTTTAGTATTTCGCCAGACTTTACAAGAAATTTTTACTTGTTCAGCAATTTTAGAGTCTGTACGTATACAAGTAGCCTGTCTACATCCTTCTAGTATTTCTTCAAACAGTAATGACTGTAATAATTTAATAGGTGTTCTTTTTAAGTCAAATGGAACGGGTTACTTAACTAACCTGTGCAGAGTGGATAATCTGGAAATGTGTTTGAAGATTCAATGTAGCGCATATAAAAAGTTTGTGTTAGGAATTATGTAGATTTCTGTCTGCTGCTGCTGAAATGAATTCGATATTTGTAATAATAATATTATGCTTATGAGTAAGAGTAGCAAAGTGCCAGAAGCCGCCCACCCTTCGTTACTCAGTGGTTGGTATTTGTGATGTGCTCCCGTCGATCCGTCCACAAGCTCCTACGTCTTCTCTTTTCAATTTCCATTTCGGCGCTTTCCCTTGTCTACCAATCATCTGTCGTTAGACCTAACCCTTTTAATACATATTAGTTGTTGCATTATTAGGTTAGAGCTCTTTCTACGTCAAGCTAAGTAATATGTTTCATTAAGTCAAGAAAAGTCGGGGGATGATAAGTTGAACTCTTTTTCATTATCTCTCTCTGCGTATAGTAAATGTGTTGGAAAACATGCAAGTACTAAAGTATAGAAGTGAGTACGAGGCTAATACAAATACAGGATTATTGTATGTGTAAATAATTTTTTCTGTGGCAAAAAGTCTATTAATACAAAGCATGAAGCTGCAGAGTCTCGTTTGAATGTTTTTTCTTGTTTCCCATAAAACATGTGGATCATAATTGATAATATTTCAAAGAGTGAGAGTCGGCGTAAAGGAGCCGATCTAAAAGTGAAATGAGTATAATGTGGTTATGAGGAGGCTATGCTTTTCTGTAGTCTCCATTCTATGTATTTATGATCTCAAATGAGCAGGAATGAACTAGTCATAATAAAGGGAGATGGGGCAGGCAAGGGAGCCGACACCAGTGAGGAAAAGCACAAAACATAACTCCGGTTAGTGTAATGATTTGGAATGTGGCTCCACTTGAGATTTGAAAATGTAGTCGAGTAACTCGGCCAGCAGTCACCAACTAATATTGTTATACATACATAGACATTATTATTATAGGAGCAGTAATTGTATCTCGCCTTGTTAGCTTTGGATGTGAGATGAGATTGGGGGCTATTAGGACGGGGATATAGATGCTCATTTTTCGATGAGGACGTCTTAGTGCCAATAATACCATGGAACACATCTTGTTCCTCAGATAAAACACTTCATGTCCTTATTTCGCCATTAAGATTAGTCAGTGGCATTCCACTCTCTTAATATGGAGATAACTACTTATGTAAATGCTTAGTTAAGACAAACCCGTCTTTGTGCGAGAAGGCAAGGCAGTAGGACTTATCCTCTGATATTCACTTGCTGATAATCAATGGACAGAGGACACGCATCCTTTTCAAATACGCTCCTCCAACAAAATGAAAATCTTTACTGGCATGTAATGTCAGTTGTAAATAATCCAGTGGTTTCCTTTGGGGAGAAATTCTAATTTCCACAATAAATCCAAGGCCAAATGAATAGGATCACTCCAACAGTCCTTGTCCAAATCTAATCTCCTTTGTTTTCTTCTCCTCGGCTTTTGTTTCATCTTCATTGGCATCTCCTTTCTGTTTTCTTGCGTTCTTACATTGTACGCCAGTTCCTCATAATAATGGAGGGAATGTATAACAGAGGGGTGCTTTATTGTTGACACTTTACAATTGTTCCTCTAATTTACATCATCAGAGAGCCATATATACTTAATGCACGAACCTGTCTGTCTGTCCTATTGGATTCCACTCTGATATGTTTGCCAAGGTTATTTGATTTCATAAGAGAGAAATAATAAAACTCTAATAGTATTATGTCTTTGTATTACAATGTAGGTAATTGCATTTGCAGGGATGAAAGGAAGCTGTGCGCTAAAGAGGGTAAAATAAGGGAGCTCTGCACTACTCTTCCAACATGCAAGAGAATTACAAGAGTCAGATAAATAGATAACTTGATGACGAGTCAACTAATCTAATTATCCTTTTCGGGCGATGCTCTGTTTTCTCTTTTAGATCTTCTGACACTGCACGTACTCTCTCTCTCTCTCTCTTGCAGCTATCATGGCAATTTAATTACTTTATGTCATTAGTTTCCTTTAATAGTACAAAAAATAAAAATAACATGGTTTAAATAATAAGAAATATCAGTTTGAAAAGTGCGCAGAGCTAAGAATTTATTAAAGTGAGAGAATGTTATTAAATCCCGTGAGATTGAATTGTAGTTGGGAAATAAACAGGCAGGGTTGTAACTATTAGTAATGTATAAATGATCTCGGTCGCAGTTGTAAAGAGCGGCATTGCCTGCGTAGAAAGGGAAAGGATGCAGATATTCTGGTGGTGGTGTTTTCGGTGATGTGATTTCCCGGTTGTCCCGATTATGTTGTTTTCCCCTTCTGTCAAGAGTTGCGTCGGCTGAAATGCACAGTGGAAGAGATCGAGGCTTAAGCTCTTTCTCTAAGTATCTCCTGACGCGCCTAGTGGGTGTATTACAGTGAAAGTACCCGTTTTGGGGTTACTCCCGGGTAACTAACCAGAGTTTATGTTGTGTGTATTTCTATAATGCACATCGTACGTGGGTGTGCATATAGGGAGCTTAATTCCAATATCTCCAGCCTTGCACATCCACGTACTCCTCTCTGGCATATAAACCATTGTGCCTATAGCCTCCGAGCTACTTAACCAAGTTTAGTGCACAGTAGTTTGATAAGTTACGGCCCTGGCCATCTATTTCCGAGGATTTAGTTTAGACAGAATAGTGGAGTTTAATTCGACATGTTATTTTGCCTTTATGCCTTCGTGAGTATGGATGATGCAGGGAGAGTCGTCTTCTTCGGATATTTAGAGCCAAACCCTATAGTTGCTATTACGACTAGTTACTTTCCTCTTATCCCACTTACTTTTCCTTCCATTCTGACTGAACTATTTCTAAATAGATGATTACCTACTGTGAGATCTTCCTATGACGCTGCCTCACTCACTCACTCCTCATCCTCTCTCTCTCTCTCTCCGTCGAGTGAGGAAGGAAGGGAGGCAAAAGACAATCATCAAATGCACTCGAGTTGAAAATCAGAACGTCGTCTGGTCACCATAATTTCGAATTCATTACACACGTTTTGTCATTCCACTTGGGATTCTTTAGACTTCTTCAGCCCATGCTCCCATCATAAAATTATTCATAGAGGATATGAACCAGTCGATCGGATGTCATTTTTACAATGAACAAACTCTAAACGACAATATCATATCTATTTACATATCTACACAGATTCTTTGATAACCATTCATTCAGTGATTCATGCAGTTACTGTCTTTTGTGATAAATATGTCGTATAAAACAATTCATTGTTTTGGGGTGATTACTAATTTCTGTCCATGAATATATGAAAGTTTCCCTGAAAGTCTAATTATTGCATGTACTATGTGTAGTGTGGTGTAGAAAAGGAGAGAGTGTTATTTATCAGAGACGATATGGTAGAATACAATGTCAGAATGTCGGTTTTTCAGAACTGATGATCAGCTTGTGATTTCTCCAGGGATTATGCTGTTGGCTCTGCTGGGATTTGCATCTTTTCTTTCCTTCCTCTCAGAATCACTGGACCGGAAGTGGTGCACACACTCTTTCATAATAAATTCACTTTAATCTCTGGTAGAATGAAGATGGGGTATAGAATAACTGCCTCGTATACTGTAAATCTATTTATATATGTTTTTCCTCCACTAAGGCTACCTAATATTGGGGATGAGGAAATTTACCTTTATCTCTCAAAGTGCTTGCTAGCCAAACGCCAGGCTACCTTTTTAGTTTCCACCCCGACAAGATCTGAATTGCTTTGTATATAGTTTACTAGGGCCGGAATCTCCATTGTTTCTTATTTTAGACATTTAATCGTGTACTTAATTCCTGAATTCCTGTAATGTAGTTGGGTAGTAAGGTGTCAGGCTAATTAACAGAGTTTCGTAAGTAGTGAACTCGTCTGCTGGAGTGTGATGTAAGTGGATATGAAAATAATATTCGTGGATAATGGGGTAGTGGGGGCCTTTGTAGATCCGTCTCGCTTCATGCCACAGAATCCTGTTCAGCTGGTTGTGAGATGTGTCTCCCGGTTCGGTTCAGTTCGCTAGTCACTCCCTGCCTCCCTTTCCCGACTCCACAGTCACTCTCTCACTTCCACTCCGAATTTTCTCGCAGACGCTCTTCCTTCTCTCCACTTTCTTTATAGCTCCCGACTTACTTTGCTCCATATAACTCAAGCACCCTCTCGCATTCTCTTCTTCCACAGATACAGTCAAGACTGCCTTAATGGCAGTAGCACTACTTGAAATCAACTCGCAGTTCCCTCACAAAATGGCGCACCACTTGATTCCCTTCTGTGGATCGATTTTCTTTCTGGAAATGTGTTGCTTTGTTTCCAGGGCTCTACTTGAAATTCTTTTATCATTTCCTTTACACTCCTTTTGACTTTCCTAGAATTCCAATGAAAAATCTTCATTGTTTATAGTTGCAAAGCCATAAGTTTCCTATTCCATTTTGCGGAAGGACTCTTTTCCGGATTAATTTCCGAGGCAGTTAATTGTAGTACAATGCCCCAGATCGTGTGCTTATTCGTTAATCAATCGGAAGTATTTGTACATAACAATTTCATTTATGCCTTATTTTCACCCTTACACAAAGTTGCATCAACTAAATTGCATTTTTAAGTGTTGTCTCTGAGAAAAGAGCACATTTGGGGGCCTAGCCAGCCGATACAAAAAATAAGAGGGAGATAGGTAGAAAACTTAATGGTTGCTTTCTATACTAATGTTAGCGGATCACGGCATGGAAAAATATTCAAGTGTCCACTTAAACTTGTGATAAATGACATGGCATGACCAATGTGATTGGATGCTATTGATCTGAGGTTCAAACCCATAATTTGCAGTGTTCCGATTCCCGGCTACTCATTCATTTTGTCTCTTCTTCTCAGCCACAATAGTTACCTGTTTATATGACGCATATTTTTAATAGAGATTACAGTGTCATATATTGAGTTTCATTTGACACTACACACAAATAACAGCATATAAGCCCCTGTTTCAATGATAATGTATCTAAAAATTGTAAATAATAGTTTTTCATCAATTTCCATAGTGTGTATAGTTGGTAATGAGTAGTCATCTGTTAGGGGTATTAGAAATTGCTGTGTATAAATAGCAAAATGTAATTGTATTATCTGTAACTGGATGAGTGTGCTGGTGAGTCTAAAGCAATGAATGAGATGTAAGTGTAGGTAGTGGGATGATGATGCTGTTGTTGTGATGTGTTGTTATTAGATTATGTTTTAAGAGTGAGAGAGGACGGGAGGAAATGTAGAATGAGTGAATGGATGGTGTTGAATTGCTTCGCCTCGCTAATGGATCTAGTAATCTGATTTTGACCCTCTGGCATGGCACCACACTTGAATTCACTTCAGCGAACCGAGCTGAATTACCGAATTCGGATTGAATTGCATTTTTAGTGCGAAGAGCCGTAAGAGCAACAAAGCCAAACCGAGCCGATACA
>JAAAYG020009150.1:0-22547 GCA_009936455.2 Tomocerus minor | reverse complement strand
ATTCCTCTTCAAACCAATTTTAATTCAATCTATTCAAATGATCCGTTCGCATTTTAACGAGTTACTTTCTTCTCTTTACTGTAATAATAGGGAAAACCCATGCCATATGGCAGATTAGTATATAATGTTCTATTACAATTCATCACAAAGCTAATTATCGTTGTTCCGAAAACATCTTTTCAGTTAACGCAATCCTAATATTGCAGTGATAATTACACATGCTAATTATAAGTAGCAACCAATGGCACTAATCATGACTATCAAATCAAAGCTTATTTTCGTAAGAAGTGTAATAATATACTTCAGTATTATTCGATTTTTTTTAAACGAAAATACACACGAGAGAAGATTTACAATTAAATTCAAGACTTATCAACTCTAGATTTTCATTTCCTCGTCGGAAGTCATGAAATCGCTTTCACTGCGTCCGTAACTCAGCCGAGCATTGTAAAATGCGTAAAGTCTGTCGTAGGCCACCTATTGCTCATTTTTAAGTGAGTGCGAGTGATACATTGTCATGTAAATCTGTTCTCAAAGAGTAGAGCAGATCAGAAGAACCATCTTCTCTTTTCTTTTTCCTGGAACTCTCTGAAGATTTGAGCTGAGAATATTTTTCAATTCGTATTTGGCACTGAATCTAAAAAATCGGATGCTATGTTGAGATAAGTGGATATATCCAGGCTACAAACATTACTCAAACAGTCACTCACTCACTCTGATTGTAAAAGAATAGTGGAGCTCGACCCAAGGAGAGGGAAAAGGAGCCGAAGCCAAGTCCCTCGCATCCCTAAGTAAAACGTGCATAATACTTTATGGCTTTCACAGTCTCATGTCGTCAAGTGCAATTCTCAACTCCCAAACCGAATTCAGATTCAAGATCTGCTGAGAATTCCTTCTTTCACTAGCCAGAGCTCTGAGCAACTTGACAGAGAGATCTGCTCGGTGTCGTTCCGTTCGTGCTTTCTTCACTGTATATATGCAACTATTGTTATTACAATCCCATCATTTCCTTATAAGTAGCTCAACTAAGCAAAATAATAGCGATCATCGGAGAAATCTTGAAAATTGATTGTCGAAACGGAAAACCAAGGGGAGTTGAAAAATAAAAAATTGAATAAAATGTATCACCAACACATGTGCCAACGATGTGTGCTGGCTAACAAAGACTCTACTAGAGCACGTACTTCTACAATATCTAAATACCATATCGGAAAATAAAATTTCGGTCCATCCAGACTCCCTGCTAAGATTACAATAACAATCTCAAGCGAGTTAGGCACATTCACCCCCTCCCTAGGAACTCAATCGAATGTTCACTCACATAGATAGTCCGAAATTACATACGAAGATGTCAAAATGATATTTTAAAGATTAGAAAATACCCAGAAAACATGTTGAAAAGGATTTGAAATTAATTATTGCGGGTAATCAACCACATAAAAAAGTTCTACAATTTACTAAATAGAATGACTTTGTAGATGTAGAAATTGCATGATCAAAATTGGTCCCTATACTTGAAAATAACAGTGCAGATGTTTTAAACTTGGAGCACGAAACTCTTTCGACGAATATACCGACCCTGAACTAAATTCTCGCCTTTCATTTTCTCCCTTTCAGTTTTAGCCGTTTTCTATCATTTCTCATTCAACGTAATATTGACGCCTGTTTCATGCCAATTCTGATTTCAATGGGATTCCCACTCTGTGCCAACTGCTGTCTTTGGCTTTGCCTCCACACATTATCATTGATGATCTCCTATAGGGAGCAATGCATTTCTACAGACATTGAACATAAGCTGCAGGAATGCAGCAGAGAGACTATCGTTGAGAGAAGAGCTCTTTGCAAGAATTCATATCCCTGTACAACTTTATCTAATCATGTATGTACATATATACAAGGGAAGGACATAGGAAACCAAAAAAGAATTTTCCCCACAGTTCTGAAGTGGCTTCTTAAGCTTGGAATATTTTTATTTTACCCCTTACATTTACAGAGGAAGTTCCCATTCCATCCAATGAAATTACCTTCTTTTCCAATTTCAAGGCATAGCATAGAGCTAATGTAAGTGTATCATCTTATCCATCGTGTCGTGTCTTTAACCATGGACGTCACCACACAGCCTAAGATTTCTCATGACGAAAACTTCAATTTCTGTCGGAAATCTGTGCACGGTTCGACTTTGTAGTGAGGAAAGCTTTTACACGTCGAGAAAGTGGGCAAAAGGAACAGACGTGCTTACGACCATGTACTTTCTCCACTGATAATACCAACCCACCACTTACTTCCACTTCCATTCAGTACATTTTGGTATTTCCGGCAGAGCCTCCTTTACATCTGTGAATTTATTCACATTTTCCTATATGCCCATAGATTATCTATACATCTCTGTGCATTTATTACATCTCTCAACTCTACTTTACGCAAATGTGATACAAATGTATCACCACCAAAAACTAATGTAACCAGACTTATATATTGTAGGTACCTACTTGCTTTCTAATAATAAGCTACTGTATAGGTGTATATATTTGTTATTATGCATATAAGAAAGATATTCCTCATATAAAGTATAGAGGAATTGGGTTTGATATAAAAGTGAAGGAGTTCTAGTGTCGAGAGAAAGAGGAATAGCTGAATCCCATGCTCTGGCTTGGTAATAACTACATTTTGAGATGAGTGACTCATTCTCTCTCTCACTCACTTGCACTTAAGTAGAAGTCTGGAAGCCTCCACCACAGCCAAATGAACAAGGAACCTTTTGAACTCCAACTGAGCTGTCTCCTTTTCTATTGACTGCCAGGCTGGAGAGAAAGTGAGAGAAAGAGAGGGGTTCGATTTGTCCTAATAAAAGTTGGAAGGTAGGTGGCTATTTATCGTAATCCTACCTTACAATAAGCTCCTGACATAACGATAGGATTGAGCGCCTAACTTTTGGACACGCAACGCCATGCCAGCCACTGACTGAAGTCATCATGGCCAATCCTCCAAATTCCTCTCCTCAAATTTCCAATTCCTTTCGCTTGGGCGAACCTCCCCGAATTGAAACACGCATAAATGAATGAATGAATAAAAAACGAAAGAGTGCAGAAGAAACCTTATAAAAGAAAGTCGACTCAACTCAGGCAGGTACAAATACATACATACCCATTCCCTATACTCTATATACACATATATGTTTATATATACATATATAAATACTGTATATAGTTTAACACACATTTCTAGACATTTGTTATTACGTAACTTGAAACGGCTATTACTTAAGTGAAGGCAAAGCATGTTTCTGGTGTCCCTTCTGCCAAATACAACAACAGCCAAAAGAATCTGTATGCACTCGGCTTGTCTGTTACAATCTCTCGCCCTTTTCACTTCCCTTTAATGCAATGCAGCCTTCTGCACTGCGAGAGTTTTCCCGAACTTCTCTAAATGCTATCTACTACCACACAATAAAAGAAAACTCTTGCATATCCATATACAGGTACAAAGATGCACAATGCACAAAGGTAGAGAAATAGCAAAGTTTTTAGACAAACAAGGCAGTCTGCTATCTTTCCTTCCACTGCATATGACTAAGGCGTTAGGTAACGGAGTAGACGCTTGCCTATGAATAAATAAATGAGAATGTCAGGTGAGGATAGAGAAAGGAATAAAACAGATAGGGCAAAAAGGAAAGAGTGTATGTAGTAGGATGAGATAGCATAAAAGGAGAAAGGCCAAGGCTTTCTTGGTTCTTGCTGCAGTAAAATGCAATGCATTCAATTCCCATCATACTACACTTTCCCATTCAACATGCATAAGATGATTCCTCTCCTATCATCTATCTCGAAGCACCTTTTTTTCCTTTAGACACCATGTGCATGTATTGTATCAGCCTTATTAGACTTCTCAGGCAGATGCCTAGCTGTACGTACATACATAGTAGGAAAATAGGAGTACATTGTATCTTTCTCTTCTGCAAGGACTCCACTTCAAAATTGCAGGAGAAGGAGGAGGAGTAGAGGAAGAGAAGCCTTATTCTATTTTCTATCTGCATTCTATTCCATTTCATCTATTCCATTCTCATTCATTCATTCCTCCTTCTTTTCTTCTCCGGCTGAATCCGACTTCCGCTATACTTAGTTTTTCCTCTCTAATGCTTCTTAAAGAATAGTGAGCTAAGGTACGAGGCATTACTATTACTTTTTACATTATTTGGAAGGGAAGGGTTACGGAGGTAGACGCCCGGCCACGTTTAGATTTTTTACTTTCTCTCTCATGGAAAAGTAAAGTGAAAGAGACAAGCGGTAAAGAAGCCTGTCTTGTGCTTAAATGGCCAGACTCCTGTAATGTGACTGCTGCAGTACAGTGCAATGTTCATTGCCGTAAGGCTTAACTCACTCTTTTACTCAACTCTCACTCTCTCTCTCTTTTTGAATCCGAAATGGTAATGGCAAATTTAGCTGGAAGCGTAGCATTAGCATAGCTTCCTTTCTCCGTCCTTCCTTCCTCTCACATATAAGAGAATCACCACTGCATTTTACAACTCAGAAAAATACAGAAAATGCAAGAATATACTAAAGAAATAGCTATACAGAATATAAAACAGAAGAACGCTAATATCAAGCACTGGCGGTTATGTTTTTCGGTATTTTTGGAGTAGAGTTAGACAGGGCTTTTGATACGATACATTATTGTCATTCCTTAATGTACCTATATTGATAGTTAAACTTGACTGCACTTCTCGTCCTAATATCACATATAAAGCTAATCTTACCATCTCTCACTCTTTCTCGCCAAGAAACATTAGTGTAGGAGGCTGGATACAATATAAAGTTTCGAGGCCTGGTTCAATGTCATGTCACCGCAAGCACAGCATCATACTATCATGCAATAAAGAGACAGAAGAGTGCAGGAATAGGAGAATCTTCCCCTTTCTCCTACTTTCTATTCTATTTCTCTGTTGAATGTTCTTGTGAGTGATTCATCTTCATTCTCGTCCTCTGATTTCCCTCAATTCTGCATTGTGTGTGAAACTACGGATGATTGTATAAGACAAGGCGAAACACAAATAAGTGGAAACTGCCACACAGACAAGACTTGTGTCTAACGACAACACAGTTCCAAGAAAAACCCAACAACGCTCTCTCCTACGCTCTATTATGCAAAAGTAATGCTAATATCAGATATGCTTCGAATGAGTTATGTTATAGTCCATCTCAAGTCGACTCTTAGAAGCCTTGCACCACAATCCGATAAAATGCAACGTCTAAACGTTACTATATCCCTCGCTTCTCCTTGTAAAACTCCACACCACCAGTAAGTAATGGAATAAAATTCTGTGAAAGTGCGAGGGAGTGAGAGAGACAGTTCCTTATATCATATCAGTATGCACAAAGTCACAAGATTTTCTTACTATATTTACAAATGTGGCTTAACTTATGTATAGTAATCCACGGCTACGCATAAATATACTTATGTCTACTATACTTAAGTAAGTGTCTCTTCTTTTTGGCCAAACTAACGCAAAACTATACGCATTTTCAGCTTCGGGTGCAAATTTCTTTTTTTTTTCTCTCTGTCGCCTTCAATCCTTGGCGTATGCCTTGTTTAGTGGAGTTCAGACATACACGCACAGTTCCTATTGTCATTTCCATTGCCACTTCTGCTTTTTCTTTTAGACTCCTCTCTGCTTTTCAAACAACGAAGTCAACCCAAGAGGTAGCACACGCATTCGCGTACATACACAGACAACAAATAGACAGATGTATACATAATACAATTCCAAAACGAGAAATGTTAGAAAAACTCCAATTTCCATTCGGTATAGCGTCTATTCAGGCACCATGTACTAAAATAAATAGATATACTTTGTGGATGAGGCTATTAGGCAAGTTAAGGCAATAGAGGATACATATGAGTAGGCATCTCTAAGAACTACGAAGCTTCGTGCTCAGCCGGCACAGCATAAACCACGATAAAGATAAAGAAAAGCCCGATTTAGTATTTTTCCGCTTTCACCACTCATATACCTTATTCTTTTGCTTAGCCATGGGATTTTTCTATATCCTTCTTATAAACTACGAAAAGTTAGCCTTGCTTGCATTACACATTATCTAAAAATGCATTGCACTCTCCTACTATTTCCTATTCTTTCTTTTTGTATCATCACACTTTATACTAAAGTTTTGCCGTAGACTTTAGTTTTTTTTGCTTTTCTGGAAGATCATTACCCTTCACAATGCTCGTGTACTACATTGCGTAAACGTGTGCCTTCCGTATATACCTACAATAATATACCTAAGACACACATACACAGCCTAAACTACTTTCTTAGCTAAAATTATATCTGAACAAAAGAAAAATACACAAAAGCTTGATTTCATACAACTTCACTTAACTTCGCTTAGAATCTAGTAGCAAACACTAACTAGAATACATTCTACTACGGTGGACGAAAAAATAAGGAAAACATATCACAGTTTTTTTTTACTTGTTTCTATTAAAGGATCAGAGAAAAACGCTATAGAGAAAGAGAGAGAGGATCTGACATCCGATGATCGCTGTTTGCTCGACTCGACGCACTCAGAACAGAAAAACACGTGAAGTTCACATCTAATCAAAGAGCAGTATAGAAGAATGAGGAAAAGGTTATGTACGCTCCTGAAAGTTCGTTATGTCGATGAAATGGATAGAGAAAATGGCTCTGCCGAAATGCACATTCCTTTCTTGTGGTTTTCCGATTTAGAAGAACTGATGTACAATAAGTTAAGCTGGATTCAGATTGGATTGGGATTCAAGTCGAGTGTTTTAAGATAGGAATCAGGCGGCTAACATCGGCTTAAGCCACTCTCTCAACTCGAGAAGATGAGCAACAAAAGAAAAAAAGCCGGAGAAGATGGATCAAAGAAAAAACGTGAGAATGCGAGATTCCTTGGATGAAGCCGAAGGCAGACAGAAAGGGAAAATGCGAATTCAAACGAAAAAACTAAATGCAAGCCATAACAAAAAGCTCGCCAGAGTGGACACTTTTCCTAAAAATCCTAAAAGTTTTACTCTAACAACAGAATATGCATAGAAAATGGATTACACGATTACTACATAAAGAAAATAATAGTATTTCGATAATACTGATTTATGAGTGTATGTATTCGAATTAATTAATTTAACAGACCAGAAGAGTAACATTTTCGGAACATGAAATTTTTCCCTTGTACATTATGTCTCCATTATGTTTCGAAAAATTCAGTATTTTTTCTTAAATACCTATCCCTGTCAACAAACCACCCTAAAACCCAGTGTACAATAGAAAACGTCTATGTTCGGTCAGATTAGAGCTTATCTACTTGCATTTTCAAGTAACTTTTTAATTGGCCTCAGACTGGTCACTAGGGTTTTACCAGTCAGACAGTACGTTAAAGGACGGACGTACGGACAGCATTTGTGATTCCATAAGCTCCCAGATGGCAAGCTAAAACTGAGAGAGGTCCTTCTGTCAAGTTCAATGCTTACACACACTTGACTATACGCAATTATATTTGCTGCTGCCTTTCTGTCTGTGCCACTATACTACTACTACTACCACTCATGCGATTGCCAGTCAGAGATGCCATTATGTACGCACTACAGTGCCTTACTAACTCTTTTCTTGTCCTCAGGAATTCTTTCCGTCTAATTGCCCATCACGCACTTCTCTGACTTCTCTCTGGGACTCTGCCTTAACAAGAGCATCACATTTCTCTCTTTTGTCTTCCACTAATATATGTCTACTCATTCAACAAACGGCTCTTGCTGCATACACTAGCAAAAATTAAATACGGACATACGTTATGCTCGACTCAGACTTTTTTATTTGCATACTATTGTACAAACGCCAACTTCTCTAACACTTTTAGCAAAGCAAAGACTTTGAGTACGCACTCATTCAATGTCACCCTCTATCAGTCTCTCCTACTCCTAAACTCATGTAATCCTATCACAGAAACATACATTTCCCTTTCCCATTAAAAATTACAAAATTCCTCAACTCCTCATTGCTAATTTGTTTTACTTGACAACTAAACAATTTGCATGCGAAACGAAAGGGAAACACACGCATTGCAAAAATCAACAAAAACAAAACAGTGACACACAACCCAAACTCCCTATGTAAATCTTCCCAAGGATTTAACGCCTTAGTTTATTCCCTATTTTTAGATGATCTTTATAGGACTATTGGAATCCACTTTGAATATTTTCGATCGTAATGAATATAATCTCAATTTACAATTTGTTTCAGCTCAGCATTCAATTATATTCCAGAATTACCGAAGAATGCAGAAGTTTCTATAAATAATCTGGAAAATTCTCTTAGTATTCGTGTAAAGTATCTTTGTAAAAGAGTTTTACACATGCAGTGACTCGCATTTAATTTCAGATTAAATGAGTATCGTCTTAATGTATTAGTTCAATTGTTTCCTGATGAAACAGAAGCACTCTCTTTTCTTTTTATCCGCCAGAGAAAAGTAATTTAATGAAAACGCTTGAAACAGCTTTGTCTCTTTCTTGCCCATGCGAAATTTTATTGTTATATAAAGCAAATTATTAGGGACATCTAGAGATATAAGTAGCTATAAATAGCTAAACTCATCCCCGGTTTGAACAACTGAACTACTTATACGAACTTTTAAAAAGAATGTCTACCATTTCCAAGAATACTAGGAAAAAGGAACTTTTGAAAATGGGTATAGCTAACTGGATTTTGATTCGATAAAACAAACCACAAAGTTTCCGTTCTGCTGCATTACTCTTCCCTCGCATGCTCCTAGTAAATTGCAAGTTAAGCTCTCTGCTCTGACCATCTTCCATGCTCCTAGAAGATTCTAAAGAAACAGTTTGCAGAAATGAGAACAATCCCAAGAGTTTCCCTTCCGTTCCTCGTTCCTTTACTTCGACAGACTAAAGCTGCTGGCCTTAACTCTTTTTCGCAGGAAAGCAAGTGGACTTGGAAAAATAGGACTCTAAACTAAAATGAAAAAGGAGTGTTGGCATTAATGGCTAATGAAATGAAGGAACTGTTCTTTAGTAGACAGAAAAGTGGAAGAATGTGTTCATTTCATTGCCGTCTAACTGAACTTTACAAGACTATATCCTTATATATTTCCTCTGTAGCTATATAAACCTTACTGCTCCGTTCAGAGTCTTCTGTTCAGAAAATACGATGAGAAAACAGCATCGAATCTTAAGCTCTGCAAAATAAATGTAGGGAATCGATCCTATTTTACTTTGCTCTGTACTGTATACATAGAAATAGTTGGAGGGTGTAAATAAATAGCCTAGAATCGCATAGCATTGCATGAGCTTCACTTCCACTTCAGATTTCAACTAAACTAGTACATTCGAATACAATGGAAATTTTTTTCTCACATCACAAACTAAGCGCTAGATTCTTTTCTTTCCCAGATGAATAGAAAAACGCGTTGCCATTAGGCTATTACACCCTCTATTTAGGTTGCACACTCGTGTCTATCCCTCTACTTTGTGCTTTTCTACAAAAACTCAAAGAAAATGCAGTAAAGTATGTAGGAAAACCTCAAATGATGATGATGAGAGGGAAAAAATGAGAGCATCAAGGATTAAATGATCCAATAAGTGTGAACATCAACACAAGGCGAAAGGAGATGCGATGCATGTCGTCAAACACTAAAGCCAAATAAAGTAAGCAGCAGGACATAACGGCGAATAACTATACTTTACAGCCCACTATACTTCACTGGAGAGCCGATACTGGCAACATTATCCAAACTGACGACGCATCAGAACCCCATCAGCACTTCTCAACTAATAGCAGCAGCAGGAAGAAAGGAAGAAAGAAGAAGGAACCACTTTTAACCATCCATACAGATGCTGCAAATTCGAACTAAGAATTTCATCAACACTTCAATTTCATTTCTAAACCCTTTCCCTACGGAACTTGTACCTTGCCAATGTCATCCTCGTCATCATAACTAAGCATAACCCATTCATGTCACACTAATAGTCGCATCCTATCATAATATTCACCAACCCCATCACATATCTCACAATCAAACGAGAAATAAATGGTTGAACGAGTGTGAGATGTACCAACATTCAACATTCTAAATAAAACTGTGAATTTCATATCCCTCCTCGCTTCCTCCTCTCCTTCATTTATCAGCACAACTTTTTCTCCGTCTTCCACAATCCACAGAATTCTTTAGTGAGTTAATTTAGGCGCAGTTCTCTCCGTATCAGACACATAGCCCTTTAATAGCAATACGCTTAATTTTTGCCAAGAGTACTATTTAAAATGGGATAAAAACAGGGTGATTACTGCCTGCAATGCAGTAAGTAGTGTCTTGGGAAATTCATCTACAAAACTTTATGCTCCAGTCTTTTTCTTATGTCTACCATTATCATCTTGCCAAGTTGACTTTATTATGGCCTGTTGTTATTTCAGGAGATCTATAGTGCAGATATAGACAATGCACACTTTTTCCCTCAGTCCTCCATACTTTTTTTAGCTTAAGAGTGAAGATCTAGTTCAACTGCTTAATTTACGTCATTTTATTACTGGCATTATGTACAGAAGACACAAGAGTGGGATGACTAATGGCCAAGTTTTCCTTTACGCTGCTATTATTAGGAAAATTGCACTAACGCTCACAGAATATCCTTGGGAAATTATGTCTACCGCCATAATATCCACACTGCAGCTGCCCAGAATGTCAACCACATAAAACTATGTAGCCTTGACTTAACTAGCAAAAACAGTAATACACTCTCCTAATTAACTCATAACAAGCTATCATCATCGCGGAGCCAAACCCTAAATTCTTAACGAAAAGTTTTTCATTTCTGCAAATTAAGAATTTTTGCAGTATATTAAAACACTTGCAAACTTATGCCCATAAAATTAACAACAATCGTCTTAATGCAATTAAAAACTTGGTGTATGCATCTTTAAGTTGGTATATGTCTCTTTAAGTTGGTGTATGCATCTTTAAGTTGATATTTTCCTAACAAATCTCCACCTCATTAATTTTTAGTATGGAAGTATGCATTAAAATCTATTGGAATAATATAGTTGTCAGTACTTACCATGAAAGTCATGCACTCTCTTCGTACATCTCCGTCAAAGATATCATCCATGCTATATGACTTTTGGCGAAGCATTTTGGTGGAACTATAGCGAGGCTTCTGATGTAAGTTCAGAATTGAACTGGATTTAGGCCGAATGGACACGACGAAGGAAACAGGCAAGGATACTGCTTCCGAAGAATCAGTCTTCTCCAGGGAACTCATGATGACGGCACTATTCAGTCTTAGTGGTTTGCTGACAATAATGGGCACTACTGTTTTCTATTTAAAAAAAAACAAATGCACATACGTTGTAAATATATTAGACACTGATACTACGCTCGTTAACCTTCTTCCTTTGGCATTGCTAATGCTAATAATATGATAGTGTGTGCAGCAGCTTTCCGCGTCTCGTCAAATTGTCACTTATATTCTTAGAGCACCTACACTTATATTCTATGTCAGTAATATTGCTACATAATTACACTTAATGTTGATTACAATAGTAGCAGTAGCCCTCATGGGTTTAAATAATAGTTATGTATGCGAGTGCACACGTTTCACTTTGTAATTAATATGATTCAGTTTTTAATTGTCCATTGTATTCATGAAATCTTATTAATGCACATAGATAATGGCAATAGTTTACAACAAGAGACTACAGCAAAGACACAAAGAGACCTGCTTTTCTGAATTACACTGCAGGAAAATATCGTGTTGTTGAATTCAAAGAATAAGTTACACAATGCAGAGGGAGAGAAATGGAGATATCATTGAAGTGCAGATATAGTTATGAATCTTATGATGAGTGGTAGGGGTAGTGTGTGCATTAGACAGTGTGCTACATTACAAAGCTCTTACATGGTAATGAAAACAGTCTGTTAACTCTTAAATGTTACATATACATGAATCCAGTATGTGACGAAGAGTTCCTCTCTCTATCTCGTTAGCCTTGGTGAACGTCTATCACATACAAGTGTTTCATAAGATTAGCCAGTTCATGACTCATTTTCCATGCTCTGACTTAATCTCACTTTCTTAGAAAATGATCAATAAAACGTAGATTAAGTGGTCAACACAGGAGAAATCTTAAATTAAAGATCATACTACTACTAGCTTTACAATCCTGTCTTCCTACAGTACCTTAAAAGCTCTAATAATAATTGTGTTAGCAATTGTAACTCTTCTTACTGTTTGGGTACTGATGACTGATACATGTTGTGTTCGAAATACCTACTAGCTCTGACAATCTTCGAGTTTCGTATTAACCAGAGTTGAGTTACTGGGTGCATCACCTAAACATTGATGTGCAGCATTTTGCTAGTTAACGGGTGAATGCAGTGCGTGTAATTGTAGGAGGATCCAGCAACTACATTATTTGCTTTTATGATTGGATTGGTATCGGCAGGCTAGATTTATTGTTAATTCATTGAATAAAATTGATTCTGGTAACTACCAAATTTCGATGTAATATAGTAATACTAGTATTACTATATTACATCGAAATTTTTTACTTTCCTTATTTTTAAGACGTTGTATTTTTAGCTTATTTAGACTATTTAGACCGCTTTTTCCTTTACTTTCTCTGTAGTGCAATTTGTGGCAATTACTTATACTATTTACTAAAAATTTACTTCACAGTAATTTAACATACTAACCAGCGGTGCTAACCTTTAGATTAGTACTGATATCAATTCGTGTTTAATTGGATGGTCGATTTTGTCACTTGAATAAAGCGAAAATCAACTATTACATCAATTACATGGTATTTTTCTCCAAAATGTATCAAGATTGATGTAATTGTATATTGTTATAGTGTTTAGAACTTGTTAATTTTATGAGGTTACATACCTACCATACCCTTACCCTACATCTAACTTACACATTATTTATTATCAAGTAAGTTCAATCTTGTTCTTTATGAATCCGATGATTCAGTGTAACATTCCATAAGTACGGCAGGCTATGAATACGAACACACCTGTAGAATGTCTTCATGTATTATTCGTACCTATACAGCCCTACGTCAGTATAGAGTGCTCTGTAATATTATGTACAGAATGCATACAATCGGACCCGTTTCGTTTCAAAACAATCGAGTATATGCTGAATGAACTGTCCGCTAATGATACAAATAACACAGCGTTTTTAGTATTAAAACAGCTACCCACTACAAATAATATGGCATTAGTATCTTATAATATTATGACTACTCACTGCCCAAATAATTACCTGCACGCAATGTAGCAACAGACAGTTTTGATTGACAATAAAATTGACACCTAAAATGGCATGGATGCTGCACAAGTAAAATGGCATTAATTGATACACCTAGATAGTGTGCCTTTATATTCCAAGTGGGGAGGTAAACAATTTAGGGCAACGACAACTTGTATGGTCTCATGTCGTAAAGTAAGAAATTGCGTAAGCTACACTACAAAAGATATACACTCACATTGTATATGATATGTGTGTACCTATGTATCAGTAATACTCTATCATCGTGCACATATTATTTGGCAACATAAATGAAAGTAAAAGATGTTAGCTCTTGATGTCTGTGCTGAACTAATGCATGTAAAATTAATTTGTATAATACATCTATTGTATCACTGCTTTTGTTTTAACAAGGGTACTTGTTAGTAGTTACACTATAGCAGAACAGTTTAATCTGCATGTGCACTAATTGCGACAGGTTGCACCCAGCTCCCTAATAGACACAACGAAATTACATGATAATAGTGATGTATAATACTATATTCAGTTTTCTAAGATACTACGACTATAAGAACGACTAGGACTAGACTAGATATAATAATTACTACCCAAGTACCCAATTTCCACTGCTATACATACACTACAAGTACAAGTACGCAAAGCATATAAAATATGATAGACAGGTGCACAGTCGCAAATTGTGTATAAAATAAGCACTATTAAACATGATGTCAAAATAAATATGAGAGATCATACCCAAATGGTTTAGCACATTGTACTTGTGCCCAATATTGATAACCTAACCCATAACACAATATGTCCAATATAAGTACTGTATTATAATGATATTAATTCTTCATCTCAAAACAAAAACTATATCTGAAGCCTTCTTGTACTTATCATTATCATCAATAATCATTATACTATATCGGCGTCATTGAATTTGGTCAAAGCAACTCTACATTCTATTACACAGTTTTTAACTTGTAATTATAGTCCTACCCTCCTATCAGTGACCTAAAGGACCTTGTGAGCTTTAGCTGAAGTGCCGTGCAGTGTTACAGATTTGCAATGCAGGGTCCTATCACGACATAAATCCAACCCACTTCAAAACTTCTTCCCACTATGAACTACTAATACCCACTATATATGAGTAATTTTGTGTATACATGCATCATTAAGGATATCGAAAAATACTTACCAAACAATAGAATTTTGGCAATTCTTTTATAGGAAAAATACTTTCAACGTTTATTTAGACATTAATCCACTGTTTATATGTCCATAGTCACCATTTTATGTTTGTATATCGTATCCGAGTTTGTGAAAACCAGAGCAAAGCTGCACTCAATTGTAATCTCACACAAACACCTTAACCATGTTTCTAAATAAATTCTCTGAAGGCACACTCATTGAATTACATTTTATTTTAGTCTTTCAATAAAACATGTTACTTGTATCATTCATGTCAATATGTAGACAGCTTTAAGCACTCATTTATATATAAACTCTCAGTAAATTAAAATCGGTGTGTGTACATAATAGATGTACGAACTGTTTACATGAAGTGTTTTGTAAACAACGAAATCCTTGCATAAAACAGTGGCACACTATGCACTACTAGTACGTACTCACTTGGATAAGGAGATCCAAAAACCGATTGTGTGATTGTGTGTGTGCCACTCCATGTGAATCGTAATACCTAAGTGCAACAGTGCAACAAATGCAATGTAAACAGAAAGAAACTTATTTGTTTGCAAACACAAGGCTATAGCTATACTACTCTATACATTCCCATCATCGCCCTAAACCTCTGAGAATGAGAATGAATGGATTTAGTTAGATTGGCAAAGAGTAAGAAAGGAAAAGGAAAACAAGAAGAGAACGGCAGGTTTGCAAAATTTTCAAAGTTTCCGCGAGAATGTGACACAAAGAGCCATGTGCTTTACAGACAGTGGGGAAAGTTGAATACCTAATAGAGCAAATTCCTATTGAGTAAAGTTCTACTCTACTTTCGCAGTTTCTTGTATTATGATCTTCCTATTTCCTATTCATGTTATCTGTGCTGGCTGACGAACGTAGGTTTCTAAAATCTATTCCTACTTCATAATATCTTCGGCTGGGTTCGTCGCACATTCTTCTCTCCACACAAAATATACTACATATAACCAGAGCTACATACAAACACAAACACTCCTTTTATCCTTCATTCAAACCAAAATATCGCACACAAGGCTGGGCGAGAGGACATCACCACTACCACCGGACAACACGACGACCACACCAAGTCATCACTTACGATCAACCTTTCCCATTCGTCATTTTCTTAATTGTCAATTAAAACTGTACCAGCATCGGACGGACGGAGTATAAAACCATCTAACTCTCCTCCTCCTGATTTCCTGGAAAATTGCAGTAGACAGACCAATCTTCAATCCTTTGATATCGACATAAATATCCAACACAACATATTTAGCAAATTATCATTAGGTAAGACGAATTGCGTTTGTTTTGTAAACTAAGTGTTCATTATATTTAACCAAGAATGTTTTCTCAAATAATGACATGAAATTACATATTTTATATATTAGTTTTAACTATACGTATATTTCTTCATAAATTATTGTCAATATTGAATACGTGGAGAGCAGTTTTACCAACGTGGTGGTGTACTGTATTATCATGTAGGCAAGGATGATTTATATCTCATATTATTTGTATTTCTGCTTTTAGCTATAATAATGTGCACTTTAAACGCAGTCACCAGAAAAACTAGTGTGTAAAACCTCCCTCCCTTTGGCACCAATTTTTGGAATTATTTATGGAATATTGTTGTAAAATGTGTGGTCCCTGTTTACACGTAACAGATATAATTAATCGGTTAGTATACGTTTTAAACTCTAGGTGAGATTTTACTATGTTTTGCTAATAGTACGTAACATAAGATAACATTTGTTGTGTGCTACATGTTAGTTGAAGCTTCAAAAAATAGCCTTTTAATATTTATGAATATTTTCCTTTGCTTCCAGGATTGTCATATTGAATATATTTACTGAATAATTGTTGGAAAGATAACGTGTACCAAAAATGGCCCGCAAGAAATGCTTAGAAGAAAACAATGAGGATGAGCAACGAAGTCATCATCAGAAGAACCAAAACAAAGGCCTTCATCTTCATGGCCACGGACTGGGAATGGGCGGTGGAGCCAAGCCAAAGAATAAATCTCATCATGGAAGTGATCAAGCCAAAGGAACTGACGAATCGTATTTTGCAGTTATGAAGCAACTTTCTGGAACCGGGCTAACTATTCGCGAAATGCCTGGGGACGGGTAAATTGTTTTATACGTAATTTAAAAAACAGTGTATTCATCAGTTTTAGACAATGGGCATCAATATATTAGAAAAGTTGAATTATTTCCTAGGGGGTTGAACATCGTGTATGTGGGGTTTTTTTCCTAGTACTAGGAAAAAATGCTATCATTATGACAATGTTCAGCCCTTGATTATTTCCATAATTTTTTGGCTTATGAGTTGATGTTTCTGGAACTTAAATCTAAAAGTGTTTCTTTCTTTTAGAAATTGCTTATTTAGAGCTCTAGCTGACCAATTGGAGGGACATACAAGGAATCATATTGAGCATCGGCGTGCCGTTGTTCAATACATGCGAGACAATCGGCCTGATTTTGAACCATTTGTAGAAGATGATGTTCCTTTTGAAAAATATGGTATATATATTAAATAATAACTTGGTTTATCATTTGGCTTTAAATTCTTGTCTCTATTTAACATAACGAAATGTTTACACAGTTCAAAGCTTGTCTCAGCCTGGGACATTTGCTGGAAATGACGCTATAGTTGCTTTCGCTCGCTTACACAATGTCACCGTAGTAATTCATCAACTTAATTCCCCTGCGTGGTTAATCCATCCGTCCAAAGATGAACTTCCTAACGGGCGAGAAGTACACATAGCCTATCACAACGGTGATCACTACAATAGTGTTCGAAAACTTGGAGATGATTCGGAAAGTCCAAGTAGTATTAAGCTACACTCTCAGGTATAATATAGGATTTCATATGCTTACATTCCAAATGCTTAGAAAGACATGAAAATGGAAAGTGCGGGCCTATTTTATTATTTTCTGCGGTTGGGATATTTCCTTCTCTGTCTTGATGTGCTGATGTCAGTTTAAGGATTAATTCGAACATTTATAAACATTTTTGTTTGTAGGGTCACTCTAGTAGTACAAAACCGACAAACAATAAGGGAAATGGAAAAAACAGTCCACCCCATAAGCAATCAGCGTCTTCAAACCCAGTGACCATGTCTATGTCTACTATGACTAATGCAACGAACACATCCCAAGAAGTTTATTCATCAAATTATGATGCTATGTTTGGAAGAGATGAAGACTATTGGGTTAAGGATACTGCTGATGTCGATCGTTTAGTTGAAGAAGTGATGAGACAAACAGATTACCCGGATCCTAATTTCATTCGCGACACACTATTCGAATTTAACTTTGATATGGTATCTACTGTTGAGTTAGTTCTGTCTTGTTCCATTCTGATGTACCAGCAACCTTCAAATGAACATCAAGATAGTGAGGAAACCAAAGTCAAAGAATATGTAGCCGAAGAAAGCATGAGTACCAATAATACCAATATGAAACAATTCGAAGAGGCTGATGATAAAGAGATTGTTAATTTTAATTTGACTTCAAATTGCGAACAATTTGAAGATCAGTCCGATAGCTCCGGTAAATCAGGTGCGAATAAAATATTATACTATTATATTACTAATTTTGGCATAGAATTAAAAATGGACTTTGCTTTAAATGCAATGATAACAAGAATCTACCCCTTCGTTTATGGATACAATTGTAATGGATTATCACAAGATAGAAATACAAGTGAAATGCAAGCTTCAATAGTTGCTATCTATAAGCCCATAATAAATTTAAAAAGTCCTTATTACAATTTAAATAGAAGAAAAAAGTCAGTTTTCAAAATAGTTATATAGGCACTATAGACAAAGCCGAAACATTGCGGTGCAATACAGTTACAAATATTTTTTTAGATATAATATATTTATCTTTAGGGTAGTAGTGTAGTCGTTTAATACAACAGTCAGCGCTGCAAAGAGAATTTTTTTGACGGGCAAGCAACTTGTATACGCGGGTATATTCTTCATTTTTATATTATTCGTCAAACAGTAGAAGAAGCAAAGGCCACAGTAAGTTACCTACGAAATCCTGAATTGTATTAATTTTAATTTTACAGTTGATTCGGATGAAAAAAGTAATTTAGGCGATGTCCTTCGCAACACTAGTCATGATAACGAAGGGAAGCCAAGTTTTCACAAAGAGGTTGGTAAATGACATTATAAATATTATAATACTTACATTCGTTTAAATTAGAATTGAAATTAAAACTTAGATAGATAGACACCTAAACCTGCAGTCTGCTGTGAAAAATATTCTAATAATTTTAAGCGGAGCACTGTACCAATAATTTATAGTCTATGCTTCTAAATAATTGTTTTCGAAATTAGAGCTATAACAAGTTTTAAATAAATCTTTTGGTCTTTGAATATTTTGATTGCCTTAATTGATAATTTTTTATGCATAATTTCAGAGATTGTCTACGCGTCAAAGAAAGGAGAACAAGAAGAAAGAGCGTAAACGAGAGGCTGATCAACGTAAGAAACGCGAGCAAGGAATTGAACTCGAAGGTAGAGAAAACAATGTCGTCATTGTGTCGAATCTCGGAAGTTTGGATATTTGAGGTTTAACGTAGCTAGTGCGAGTGTAAAAAGTATTATATATTATTATAACCGACTGACCCTGAAACGTAAAGGTAAGATATTTTAAACAGATTAAATACAAGAACAACCGATTATGACATAAACACTTGGTGTATGCTACGGATATGGATAGAAGAACGGATGGAAAAACAAGAGATCATGTGGTCAACAACATAATCATACTAGTGCTTCTTTTCCAAGAAATTGTCTATTTATCTCAATCTTTCATAAGCTCCTAACAACAAGTTACCTAATAGACATAATAATATTATAATGATATGACGTTAACAAATCAGAATGTTTCCAACCTGAAAAAACTTTTTTAAATGCGTATCGTACATTCAATATTTTCCATATTTATGTTTTGTTATTAAAACAAACACTACCGTAGTTATTTAAAATGGTATGAGTGTAGGAAAGATCATTGTATAACTTAATGTGTATTTTCCTTTTGTTGATGGCCATCATATGTCTATTACTCCCAATTGGCAACAAAAATATGAAATATGGCTAAATGAAACTTGTAATTGATTTTTGTTTCAAAATTCTAATTAAATTGCCTCATTGTAACTCTATACATAATCTTACATAAGTAATTGACTTCTTTTTGAGAATCTTCCGTTTCTTTTTTCATTGCTCCTGTATATTTTGATATATACCTAGCTCAGACTATATATAGCATCTTACAAGTAAAACTTTGTATATGATAATTGCAGTCAGATACCACAGGTTTACTATTTAATATTAATGTGAGTATGATATTTTCATAACTAATAAAATCGCTTTCTAAATTACGCATAGAAAATTGAAATTAGTCCTAAAGTAGAAACGATATCTGATTGAGATTATTGTGTGTACGGTTTATCTTGTTAAATTGTTAATAAAGTACGATCGGCAACTTTAAGCAATCTGTTTTTTTTTCTTCTCTTTAATCTATAATCCATTATTTTGTGATATCAGTGATGATGTTGAGTTTTTTGCCTGCTTTATATTTAGGAGTGTGACTTTGTGTAACATTATTGCTGTTAGGTATCAGGAAGACACAACAAAATCACCTAATAATCCCCGTGAACGTTTTCATTAGCTTTCATGATATTCCATATTTGTAATCGGCTACAATTTAGAAGGGAAAAATATACAACCATTGTTACGTATAGCTAAGCAAAGTAAAAGTCTAAAATCAATGCAACACATGTATGCATTACTTAATTAATGGTCTTTTTCAAATGAGTAAATAGTCTTTGTATGTTAATTATCATAAGTCATAATACCTACGCCGAAAGATCTACTGTCAAAAGACCGATGAAATAAGTCCTACTGACATTAACACCTACAGCAGTATTTTAACACGTATTGCAATAATACCTTAATACCTAAAAGGTACTTACGTCATTAAAACCTACTCCTTAACACGTACGCGTACTTACGTCATGAACACCTACTCCTTAACACGTACGCGTACTTACGTCATTAACACCTACTCCTTAATACGTACTTACGTCATTGACGCTTACAGCAACTACATATACTGCAATAAAACCTACTAAAATTTGATTTATTTCAAAAATTAGTTAAAAGTAACCGATTAATAGTAATTGTCTGTAGGTCTTATTGCAAGTAGGTTTTAATGCTGGTAGATCTTTTCGTACGTAGGTGTTTTTCATCGGTATTTTTGCAGTAGGTCTTTCTGTGTAGGTCTATTGACCTGGTACAAGTAACCACCACATCACTCGTATAAAAAGTAACGGTTTCAAGGAATAAAAAATGCAATTACGAAAGGGTTCCCTAGTTAATCTACCGTTTACACCGCATAATGCAAGTCATCAAATCTTGAGTAGGAAGGTGCAAATCACTGTCCCGTGATAATGAAAAATGTAATGACTGTTTAAGGTCGTTTCCTAATTTCGACTTTAAGGTTGACTTGAATGGACGAGAAATGAGACTGGTTGTAGGTGTCCTTGGCTGTACCTGTGTTCAAACAGTGACATTGAAATATATATCCTTGCTAATCTAAATTTGCATATTTGAAAAGGTCGTGGAAAGACCTTTCAAATGATGTATCACACGCCTAGGGTCGTAATAGAATGGAACCCTTCAGATTCAAAATTTCGTGTAAACGTGCTAACGTGCAGCTAGTTTCACCCTGCCATAATTGTCTCCACTTCAGACTACTAGAAAAATATAATTTCAGCGTCCGTCTTCGCACGTCTTGAAGAAGCGATCTACTTAAAATTTGAGTTCTAGAAATGGACAAAAATCGATTGTGAAAAGTTTTTCACAAAAACTAGACAAAAAAAATTAGGCCGCATTTTTTGTTGTATGTATACTATTTACATAGCTCAAAACAGAGGACATATTTATCTAGGCAGCATGTACATGTGCAATTGTGCAGCACTTTTGTAAAATGTAGGCCAAAAGGATGTTTTAAAATTCAACAAAAATTTTTTACATAAAAGTTCCTACTTAAACTATTTTTCAAAAATTCATTTCTATATTTAAAACTTTTGTCGAAAATACGCTCATGTTGCGTAGAGAAAAAGATGGAGATTCTAACTATAGCACTAATAGCACCCCTTATTGTCACATGTTAGCTGGTAATCTGGAATCATCACCGCAAACCAATCAAGTCAACCTTAAGTAATTCTAAATGGTTCAAATTAAGTGTGTTTATATTTCAATGGTAAGTTCAGATTGTGAGCTGACACTTTTAACTTGGTTTGGTTTAATCAGCTACAAAGAAAACTAACACAATAATTTCCTAACACAACACATACGATAGTAATAATAATATTATTACATCAGCTCGAATATTCTTGCTACTTAATAATGCGCAATGTAATTTAAGTTAATTCTGAATTGGTATTTAAACGTTATTAGATTTAAGTTTACTTTGATTTTGAAGTTAATTAATGTCCACATCATCAACACGTTAACTTATTAAGCGTATTTGTAAGTATGTGTTTGTCGCATGCCTATACTTAATATAGGCCCTAATGGCTCTAAGATAATATTATTATTTTCTCGGCAATTATTAATTATGGTAGTTGTATTGTAAATAAATAGTAGTGATAATGTTCCCAAATAATTACTAAAGAATTGTCATATTATTATTATTTAAATATTTATAATTTATTTCTATATATTTACGAACAAGTGGTAAAATATAAGGTGAATGTGAATTGAACGAAGCGAACCTGAAGTTAATGAAAGTGAAAAAATGCTAAATGTGAATAAAGAATTTCATGAACAAAACCTAACCACAGTGTACAGAAAGTAAATTGTTATTTTATTGAATATTAATATTTACTCATACTGAAGTTATGAGTAAATATTAATATTCGAGTGCGTTTGCCTTTATTATTTTCGTTACTTCAAAGAAGTTAACTATAAATTGCTGGGTGCCTATTAAGTCATCCCTAAAACAATTTAAAATGTCCCTGAAATAGTCTTAAAATATCCCTAAAAGCGATAT
>JAAAYG020009139.1:0-17102 GCA_009936455.2 Tomocerus minor | reverse complement strand
AGTTTGAAGGATATAAGAGGAGAATAGCGAGAAGTGTGTGCTGTATACATTAGCTTATTAATTATTCACATAAATTGTTGCTCTTGTAAATGTATACGACACACATGGGTTTCCTTAGGATCTACTTGTCTAATTGAGTCACCAACTACAGGGACACGTAGACAATTTCTGAAAAATTTATTGACTCAAAATCCCAACTACAGAGGATAGTGGTTGTTCACTTATTATTTCAAATGCAAACATTTGAGGAGAATATCTTTAGCGTCTCGCATTCAACGCTGAAGGAAAACTCAAGTGGTTGGTTTGTTACACTTAGTGATATGTCTACCTGCGGACACATATAAGAAAATGTGCAGGTTTATTGTAGTGTAAATGAGTTCTATGAGGTAGACCATTAATAATATCTTTTTTAGTAGGACTCACACTTTGTAGTGTGTTTTCTGTTAAAAGTAAGGACATATAGTACTTTCTGCTATTCTATTCCTTTTTTCTCTCTTGAATTGAGTCAGGCCAAAGAGAAGCACTATGCTTCTCCTTAATTTCACTTTCCCTTTTTATTGAGGCTAACAATAAGAAATATCCTGGCATTATTACTGCAGAAATTCTATAGATATTGTCTGTCTACTTGGAAATGTCGTATTATAAATACAATATAAAGTAGTTACTCTCTTTCTAACGCTAACGACTGGCAACAAAGCAAAGGTAGCATTTATTAAACAGGAATATAGAGCACAAGGTACACTAAAAGGGAAAGACATGAAAGCACTTTCTCACTCACACGTCTTAGAATCTAGTGCAGCACAACTCCTTCAAGTTGCAATTAGGAGCCCAAGCTTCCGGGCAATCTTGATATTTTACGAGAAACTCCCGTCTCGACTCAGTTTACCTTTTTTCATATATTTTCTGCACGAATAATAAATAACTTGGTAACTTTATAGCGAGAAGGAACTTAAAATTCTAAATAGAGCAATAATGCAATGAAATTCCTATTCCTATACTTAGTATATAGGTATAGGAAGCTATAATAAGCTCCTATACTTATATAATAATATATCTTATATCTCCTATACTTATAAGCTCCTATATTAGTAGTATCCTTCTATTTTTCCTAATAAACAACACAGCAAAAAGTAGCTATTTCAAATTCCTATATTATGTACTACTGATATTTGTTTTTCAGTTTTACTCTATCTATACACTGTTTTTTAAGCAGAACAAAATATTGTCATATTTTGTGGTTCTATACTACTGATAGATATTTAGGATGCATATTTATATACGTGCAAACATAAATTATGCATGAACATAATTTTTTGTCTGTTATACAAAAGTTATTTAAGTTAGATAGTTACTCTATTCTTTTCGTTTGTAGTAGTCAAGTATTTATGTAGTAGCCAAGTATTTTTTTTTACCTCAACTTGCCTCGAACAAATTCATTCTTTTTCTTATGATTGCACTTCAAATAAAATACCTATCCCTTTGTTAGAATTCCATATAAAAGCACTTTCCCTCGGGTACTTTTCATGCAAATTCACTGACTTTTACTAACGGAAAATATATTAGCTTTGACAGTTTAGCATGCATAATATATTCAACTTATATGCATCAGTCCATGTCTGAATTTATCAAATTCCTCAACGTTCATCTAATCTTTTCTCTTCTAATGCCACACTGATATATTTAACCCTTGTTTCATTTGCTATAATATTTTCAGGGAAAGGTAAGTTTTACAAAAGGTTTGTCGAACGAACTGTTTAGGAAATTCAGGTTGGCAATTTAGGTTTTAAACCCCACAAGGAAAAAGGTTGTCTGTGGTTTTTAAATTTATGTTATTAGCTTAAAGGCATTTACAATGAGGTAGTATGTATTGTGAACGATAAATATCAATTGTATGTTGTCAGTGCAATTGTGTTCTGACGTAAACTCTCAGCTGTATAATAGAAGGATAAGGATTTTATGGGTAGCAGTAGCTTTAAAATAGGGCAAAGGTCATCACGTTCCATATATTGAGCTTAATAATTCTATAAATTATCAGATTAATAGAGCTATGCAGTAGTTACTTTAGGAAATGATAGAGTAATAAGAGTAATCAAATGGTTTTTACAATGACAAATTGTTTTATGCTCCTATAATATTAAATGATTATAACAGTAGCGTTGGGACTTAATTAGATCACCACATAAAATGACAGAGATTTCCTTCGTGAATATTATTTCTATGGCTCAGAGAAAGTTTTACAAGCTATAGCCATCATCCCTAATTCTAGTTAAACACTGAATGAGCGTATTTATGCAAGGGATAAGTCAGATAATGGTCTGTAGAAGTTCTGTAGCAAGTCTGTAGCAGCTTGACGTTAAAACACCAAATGATATTAAAAGCTGGTGCAAATGCTACACTCGTCCCTCGCAGAGTTGTAGTAGCTCTAAATCCTAAATGGCTTTAGTGCACATATGTATTGTGCAGTTGAATGGCTAAAGGAAATAGAGTAAGAAAGGACTAATCGTTTGAAAACACTTACGTCAAGCAGAACTAAAGGAGATTCTTATGTCTAACGCTATGTAAGTTAAAATTAATGGAGAAAGCTGTCGTGCAACTACTAATGACTTTCTCTGTCGAAATGATGCTTTGCAATGCAGGAGCAGTCACGTCACGACCAAGACCTTGTGCTCTCACACAACATTTCATTTCTTTATGTTTTTTTAAGATTAAATGCGACGTGAGGCGATGGAGCTTGTTTGTACAGGAAGTAGCCTAAAACACGACGCAAATAATATAAATACATTCAAAGGAATTCAAAATCAAAGACAAAGTATCTTTGGGATCGTTAGTCTAAATTGCATCTGCACGTGTTTACCCTTTAACAATACTCCCACGCAATTTAAACCCCAGCAACGTCTAGTGCATTTGTCATTTCCTCCTTTCTCCATTCGATGGAATTGCAATATAAATAGCAAATGAATCAAAAGTGTTTAACGTAAAAAAGACACTGCACTCCTACACAATTTCCTATTATACGTCAGTCTTTGTATCTTTTCTTCCACACTTTCCTTCTATACTTGTATTTAAACGGGGAAATGGAGTAAATGGAATTTTTTGTCAGATCTCTTCTACTCCATATTATTATATATTACATGTTTGTTATGTTTTCTATAGCAGGAATGTATTAATCGTAGTAGCTAATAAAGTAGAGTGTAAAAAACTGGCCATTAACTGCGTGTACAGCATAACAACTGTGGTAAGTGTAGTAGAAGGTAAGTGATAAAAAGAATTGCGGCATATGATGATGACTATATAGGGAATGCCTTGGTTGAGTATATTATGTTGGTATGTGTGGGAGGGAGAAAAGTGTATTGGGAAAAGAAGCTAATGCAATCTGTCGTGTCATGAGAGTGAAAAAGAATTTTTTACGTGAAGGTGAATTTGACATTTGGATGGAAATTAAAGCCACTTGTAGCTTGTTTGTTACGCCGCAAATGGCTAAGCAATCATTACATCACGTCTTGTTAGCATTGCTATCAGTATGCATTACAAGAGTGCACATCTCCCCATATATAACCCAGTTACTCAAAAACCTTATGCCTATAAAAAATAAGTGTAAATGGGTTAGGAAATGTTAGAAAGAGCTGTAGATATATTATTTGTATTTTCCTTTCGTATCCTTTTTGTTGTTTTTTTTTGTAGGAAGAAGGGAATAGGCTAAATGACAGCACGATGGTAATAAAGATAAAATGGCTAGAAACAATTTTATTGCCTTGAATTACATTACATTACGACAGGGTTTTCACTACGGTGCTTTACGCTCTTTATTTACGAGGTAGTGAGTGAGGCTGAGGCGAGGCTAGCTAAAGAGGACCTTGCATGCATGAGCAGGAAATAAAGAGAACACGTTCTTCCCTTCCTTTCTGCATTACTGTCTGTTGTTTTGGTCGAATTGTTTCCTTTTTGGTGACCTGCATTAAATTCCATTTCGTCGTTTTACTTCCAACTCAAGCTTTCGCTTGTGGAAAGTGTGAAATGTGATGCGATGACACTGACAGAGCAGATCGAAAGATAATGTGAGAAATAAACACAGGAGCACAGACAGACAAACATAACGCCATGCAGCTCCCTGCTTTACAACAGTGCAGTGCGCTACGATGATCTTTCTGTGAAATGGACATTTTATTACTGGAGAAAACAAACTTCTCTTTTTGTCTCCCCTCCACTTTCTCTCTACACTTTCTGGCCAACTTCTATCACGCTACCAAATTTTATTTGTTTTCTCTTCTATATACATACACATTTTACTCAACTCTGAATTCCCTCCTACTCATACTCGTCCTAACTCAAACTATAAACACAAACAGAATATCTAATACCGCAAGCTCAACTCTGAACTGACAGAAAATACGTACACGGATAAAACTACGCATTTTCAAAGCCGGCCTGCCATTCTTTGAAATACTACATAAACCGACACAAGGGACACTACGGACAGAAACACCAAAATGAATCCAGGATTTCTCAATAACACGATTGAATGTCCTTAATAGTCTGTCTGAAAATACAGAATGCTACATTTCTTTGATCAGAAAAATGCTATTCTAATTAGTACGACTACGAATTTTATGTTGGGATTCGTAAATTCTGATTTATCTGTTTTTCGTAAGTATGTTTGATTTTAGGTTTCATCATTCATTTCCGAAATTCTCACAGAAATATTTTCCGAAGTTGTAGTAAATAGCTAAATAAAAGGGTATCCATAGAAGATGTCTAGAATTTCAGATGTTGACAGCACATCAAGACAAGATCATAAATCACAACACTTTTATCATTTATAAGAGCGAAAGAGAAAAAAGTAAATATTAGTATAAGAAAATTATTGAGTTTCATTTTGCGTGGTATGGTAAGTCGTTGACTTAAATTAATAGGATATTATGAATATTATGATTATAGTTGTATATTGAATTGTCTATCTTGGTAAATTAAACCTGGTAAATATAATCTACGACCTAGTTTTGTGTTTGTAGCGTGTCACAATAATAATAATAATATGTGTAGTTAGGATAAGACTAGTAGGAGTATGAAACTACTCTCTTTAGCATAATTTAACAGAACTCACGAGGACATAATACAATATTGCACTGCCAATAACACGTAGTGTTGTGTGTAACGTAATAATATGTGCATAAATTATATGTGGCTTGCTTATATGCTCTGTCTGTGGGTGTGTATTCTGCGTACGTAGCCGTTCGTTCTATGTTAATGTCCTCGTCTAAGAAAACTTTGGCGAAGAAAAGTAATCAGAAGAGCGACAAAGCTGCTTAGTGTCTAGTGCTAGGCTACTAGTCATTTCTTTGCATGTTACGACGAGAAAGTTTGATGTTGGTTGTTTTGAATTTGTAGAGAGCAGGATGAAAGCTGGAGACAGTCTCAATGGAATCAAAGAGAGTAGAAGGAAATGACAATGAAAGTGTAGTTAAGAAATGCTGAGAAACGCAAATCTAGAACAAACCGCATCATTTCGTCTCAACTAAATTAAAACAAGGCGGAGAACAAGGAGTGTGCATTGAGGACTACTCTGACTACCTGAGAGAGTGGAATCTTGTGAAGGAACGCGTGACTCGACTGCCTGTGCTGTCAAAATTATTAAATGTCCACCATCTTCAGTTCTATTCTTAGTACTTACGGAATAAGTAGCTACCTACTTCGACAAATACCTACATAAGAATTTTAAGTAGATATGCAATTGTAATGTATCCCAAACCGACCAGAACCAAATTAGACTGTGGAACGGACTACTAATGATAAAACTACATTTATTGTTACTTATTATTATTACTTACTGTTCTTTTACTGTCCTATCTCTACATAATATTGCTACCACTACGAGTATACATACATCTGTGAGCAATTGTAAAGCAAATCTCTTGTTTGCACTTGCTATTCAAATCGTGCTTATTAGTAGCGTATCTGTTATAATTATAGAACTACTACTATAACTAAATAGAGTAAAGAGACGTGCTGATATGTTGACAGACTACGTACAAAAAATCATAAATGTTGGGCCTATACCATAGATAATGTCAATAGGTTATTATTAACTTTTATATTATTATTTTTTCTGTATGAATAGTACATAATTTAAACTGATATCACGGATTTCCAGAATCTAAAAACATGATACTTAAATACCATTGTATTTGGTTCCATATTTATTTATAACCACGCATTGACGTAATATGTACAAATGAGGGAATGCTACATAGGATGTGTTGTGGTGACGAACTCTTATTCTATAAAATAAGCTTATTAAGTTACTATATCTATCACATTATATCCTTCATATATCAAACTCTCTTCAGACGAGGCTATATGGAATAGTTAACCTTACTCTGGAAATGGGTATTGGTGTTTTAACTACATTCCAGTCTATTTGCCCGAATTTCGGACTAAGAATATGTAAAGAAGGACTAAAGGGTACAATTAACGTGTTCGACTCTAACTGGTAGTTAAGCATTCAGTTATTTGATCTCGGTATTTTTATAAATTATAATTTAGGTTAGTTTATAATTATTCAGTACGCTTCTGTCCAGTCCAGTTTTTAGTATATCTATTTAGAGACTTAGTGACTTGAAATGAGAAAGCTGAATGAGCATGACTTAAAAAGCCAGAGAATTATAAAACAGTGGTCATTTACTTATTAGCATTATAGTAAAAGTATTTAATAAGTTCAAGTAGTTTGAACTTAAATATTTTGTTTTAGTGTCTCTCTCTCTCTCTCTCTCTGGCTGCGATCTCAACGTAAAGTGAGTATTGAATGTGAAGAAAGCTGCCATAACGAAAATAGTAGTTATATCTTGCACTATTTTAATATAACTTCCTGTATGTTTCCAATATGTTCAAAAGTTGTGTGGGTCAGAAGAGGAAGAGGAATATTCCTGTCCCAAGGATGTACATGCATATAGCCAGATGAGCAAGGCTGTGCGCATAATATAAAATGCATAAGCATTATAGGCAATTTAAAACTTTAGAGATATAAGAAATAGTGTTATATAGCCTTCTTATAGTAGTTTGGTGGTGTGTGTATAGATGATGAAGATAAAGCAGGATATAGAAATAAGCGCACATTCCCCATCCATCCGGCCCTTTTCCTGTATCCGACTCACTAGCACGTATAAATTGCTAAGGACGGAGCAAACAGATGGGAAGACGAAGGAAAGTAGTGGGCATATTGTCAGCTAGAATTTGTATTCAATTCACTAGCTTTTCTATTCAATATTCAACTCAATTTACTTTCACTCCACTCTCACCTACTTTCTACTTTCACTCCCTTTTACTTTTTGCACCTGCATGCATCGGATTTATATCCTCCTCTCTACCACTGAAGTGAACGTCCATTCCTAGAACAGGCCAAGACGAAACCGTACGAGAAAATAGTAAAGAATCTCTATGAACGTGACGGTGACGCATGTAAAATACTTATGAATCTTCTCCCAAGCCTCCCTTTCCCAATCCCTTCTATTTTATACATAATCGTCAAAGTCAAGTAGGCACTAAGAGATGTATACATATAAAGTACGTATGTGATGTGCACTATCATAATAAATAACAGTCTCAATATTTTTTCAGTAGTAGACACTGTTCTCCGACATAGAATAATATGCAGCATCGTATTCGTAACTCAATCTACTAAAGAAAATTATTAATTGTCAAAAAGAAGCCATAATATCTAATCAATAACTATGGAATATGGAATGACTAGTAGTGGATGAAAAATGTAGTGAGATGTGCGAGATAAAGTATTTCCCTGGGATCTATTGATAAAAAATAAGAAAATCTAACAAGATAAATAAGAGCATATTATTATAATCCAAATCTATATTATATTCCTTTGATCAATATTTCGTGTCTTTATTTATTTCAAATTCTAATGTACTAGGATCAGATAGGCATGTCATCAAACTTAGTTCCTTAAAGGGAAAGTTTGAGGAAACACTTTGGAAATTAAATATTGACGTTTGAGTAGCGTGTTGAATGAAAGAGGAAATGATAGAGAAGGCAGTAAGAGTAGAAGAGGGGCAAAATGATACGAAGCACATCTCTAATAATAACTATTCATATTTGAGATTTGTTCATTAGTTTGCTAAATTTGCTCACTTGTTTACTTTAATTTCTCTATGGATTTAACTCAGTAAACGATTGAGTATGCTTAATTAGCTTCATCCTGACGTAGTAAAGCTACTAAAACAACCATTCGTCTTTCGCAGAGTGTGACTGGATGATTGAGTGAGTCAGATCATGAGATGAAACTATTGTTTAGCTTTGGCAGCTAACCACACACAACATGCAATTAATGGAATCCTACAATACATTACTTCCCAACTTGAACATACAGCCAAATGATTTATGCCAGATATACTCAAACCTGACTCACTCAATTTATATTTTCAATTTCAATTGGACATGTAAATAAGCTACAGCCAGAATCATTTCGTCTATAGGCAGTGAAAATTCTGTTGCGCATTTTCATCATTTTACTTTTACATCCCATCTACTAAACCCTGAAAAATGCTACCCTATGTTCTAATCTATGTAAAAGTCCCACAAGACTACCTTTTTAAGTTCCGAGCTAACGTTTACATACTCCCACTTGTAAGATTTTCGGATAAAACTTTTATGTACCTACCTACGCTTACAAAACAGACATTTTTAGTTAATAATGTAATTTTTTTTATAAAAACAGGACGCATTTCCTCCGTAACTTTTACTTCATATTACACAGGACATACAATGATGTACATCCTGTTTAGCAGTGTTCATTTGTGAAGAGAAACTTGCTTTATTAATATTCACAAAGTATACTTTCTCTAATAATGTGTTTACTAGCTTTGATAAAGTGGATGCTTATCATTTATTTAGTTATCTTCTTTTCACGTGTAAAATTATGTGGATTTTAATGACAATGTGCAGCCTTTAAAATTAGCACCATAATAAGTCGCTAAGTACCGTAAGTAGTTACCTTCCTTAATTAAGTATAATAATATGTTTATTAAAACTCTTTATTTATTGTTTTATCCAGGGGCTATAATATGTGATATATATTCTATAAGAACTTTGTTGTTGTATACTGCGTTAACTAAGTATATAGTAGCTGCGTATGGCTTAGCTATTTCCACCGACTCTTCCAATTTTATGTTTGGCTAAACTATTGCTGTAGGATATACATTGAAAACTTTAAGTAGGTACTATATACTATCATTAAATGTGCTATGAGACAACTGTGGTTTCTATTCTTAGTCCGACTGCTCTTCCCACATGCAAACGATTCAATTAAATTTTGTTGTAGTTACTTCAACTGTAAACTTCAAAGCTGTGATCAAAGTTGACTTGACATAAGTCAGCTATACCTACCTACCTACACACTACTTCTCTACAAATACATAAGCTATACATTGTTAATAATATTATTACTTTAATGTAGTGGTAAATACACGCTGACCTTATTTCTAATAATTATATCTACAGATACATAATGTATAGTCTATAATTCGAATTCATAGAAGTATTTATCTATATGTACGTGTAGACTGTTTTACTATGTATCTATGAATTAAGAATAGATCGGCTTTGTCTTTGTTCTATGCAGCGGCAAAAGCTTTTCGCCGGAGGATTTAGATGACAGGATCAACAGAATTTAATTTGAAAGATATTTAAATCCCATGTATGGTCGAATGTTGGGGGTGAGTTTGTCAAATCAAGTTTCCCATTATGTGAATCCAATGTAAACATGGAAAGAGAGTTTCTATTCATCCATCTAGCCCTTCTAGTCCCCGTTTCGGGAGGATTTTACTAGTACTCTCTCAAAGAGAATATTGATTGAGGCTCTAATAAGTGTAACATCAGTACTTTTATTCCGTAGAGTATAAGTACCAGTCACGAAAGAACGAAAGATGACAAAAGATAGGATGTTAAGTGGTAAGTCTAAGAAACTGTCTATCCAAAACCGCCCAATCGAATCTTCCCTTTTACTTACGTAAGGTAAGCTATGAGAGATGTTAAAAAATTGGTGTAACTTGAAAAACAAGTCGGCCCGGAACTTGGAAATTGGAATACGCCCACAGACGACCACTGGAAATTAAGAGGTAAATCAGATAATCCTTTATAAGCTCAGTAGTTCTTTGTTCTTTTTAAGTCCCAAAGACCTCTATTTAAATTATACACTAGAAATGTCTATCTACGACTCCTTTCATGCAACCTCAATCAACTAGCGAATTCACCATTGCTTTTATGTAATAACTGGGACACATTTACAAAAATATGCTCAATTCAATTAGCAAAGGCCGAAAATATTGTTAGAATTATTTCGTAATCACTGACGATACAATTATAATCTGCCAGATGCTTTTATTATGGACACTGAACATTAGATTTCATTATAGTACTCTTCACAATTGAGGTTAAATTCTAATGATACTAAGCTGTACAAAATATTATCATATTTTTAAAGTAGACGACAAAATTTAGCTAAGTAGGTAGGTATGTTCTTTTTGTTTATACTAGTTGTAACTCTAGACTAGACAAGATCTTTTTCAGACGTCTGGAGTGTAAAAATGATTCTCTAATTTTAATACTCGCAGGATTTTTGTGTGGGGAAAGTTCTCATCTTTTCATTACTAAGAATGCAATCAGAAAATAGAAAGGAAAGGAGTAGAAAAAGAGAAAAAACAATTTTGTGTTTTAAGATTTCGTACAGTTCACTTATTTTCTTTTAGCGTCGGTGAGCAATGAATGTGTATTCAAATATTAGCTAATGATTTTGGATTTTATTGTAATTGTATATTTTGCAACACACTGTACATGAATTTGACATTCGCCTGTCACTTTCATTAGTTCATTACTGTCTTTATCATTATATATGGAGGAGAATAGATTGTCTGTTTTGGAGTACTCAAGTTTCGCAACATCGTTTTATGTGTCACCTACCTGGTGCGTGGGCAAGGAAAGTAATTCGTGGATGACTAACTTTGCCTTTGACAATGAAATAGTGCGTGAAATTATTAATTGTGAGTTTTATGCTCAGTGATTATAACTATTTAGTACGATAGAGTTTCTATTTACGTAAGTAATGAATCTTGTTATTTTTATCCATCTGAATGATTAAATTTTCACTCCGATAGATTTGTTAAACTTTCAGGACTAATAAGAGAAAGCACGTGGGTGTAAACCAGGTAGACTAACAAATGCAGTCATATAATTATGTGTGCAAAGATCAAAAGTACGGATAATGTCAAAATTGTTAGTTATATTCAATTCTAAACCTGTCCAACAGATCTGGGACAAAGTGCTGTAGAACACTTTTTTCTGTCTGGAATTTATTTTTGGTACGCTTGTGGGAATACGTGGTTCGATGTTTACTCTTGGATGAACTTTATTAGAGAATCAATAATATGAGATAACGTAGTAACCTAGTATGTAGTATTATATTACGAGGAGAGAAAGGAGCAAGCATAATAACTCGGAAAATTTAGGGGAAAAACATTGTTTGTCTATTTATAAGCAAGGACAATGCTATTAATAACTTATTTCTATGAAGGGGACATAGAACGTCTGAAATAGTAGCAAAAGTGATAGATGAGGGTGGTGATGGGAAGAGAGTAGATGGTCGTGTAGTGAGTGAACTAGAATTCCGTAGACTGCATTACAACATTCCTAAGTTGTACTAATAAGAGAGAAAGAGTAGCTACGTGTTTTGTGTGTGACGTGATCCCAATCTAAGGCTCTCCATCCCACGATATCCTAACTGAATAGTAAAGGAAGGACATATGGAGGGAAAGGCGGAATGAATTAGACAGATCTGTCAACATGCGATTGTCTCAGTTCATTTCAGACGAGATCACACAACAACTCACAGTAACAACAAAACTGTCAAGTCTTCCTTTGTGCACTTGTGTAAAGTTGACTAGGTAGTAGGTATGTATGGATTCACTCGCTTTATAATCTGAACCCTTCTCCTTCCTCCGACATACTCACATTCACAGGGCTTTTAAGACAGATTAAACTACTGATAGTAGGGCTAAGTCAACAGGAAAGTCGAGTGGATGAGAGCCCATTCTAAGTATATTGCTTCTTTGATATTGCATACAAAGATAACGGACGGAAGACTCATCCTCCCAGATCTACTACGTTATAGCTAGCTACTCCACACAATGCAAGTTGAAGGTTGCTTTCTCTTCGGTTTATTTACAATAAAATTTGAGGGCAAGCGAAGGATAAGTGAAAGTGTAGGCAATAAATAGCAGTGGCATAGCATTATAGCCTACTACTACAAATTGGAATATGTAATAGGTGAAAAGAAAGCCTACTCCAGATAAAATTACTGTCTCCATTAAAGTATACTTAGGAAAACAACTAAGAAAGAATCAGAGATGGGAGCTAAGTGTATTGGCTCTCTTTTTATCTTGCACAGAACAAAAATGGAACGATAATCAATTATAGCTTTTACATATAAGAGATTTCTCAAGGATAATGTTAGTTACAACTAGTGCTACAGTTACATAGTGTATGTATTTACTTAAGAATGACTAAAAAATCGAGGAAAACTCTTCTAAATAAAGTCCAGCTCGTTGCAAACTTATGCAATTATGGCGTAAACATGTTTTGAAATTAATACTTTTATCTTAAGGAGAGGTTGTATCTTTGTAACATTTGGATTTAAGCAAAATGGATTAGAGGAGAGTGAGGAGATGCAAAATTTTGAAATTGCCCCATATTTTTCGAGGACAATATGAACCAGCATTTCCAAAATTATAACTCCGTATTAGAAAAATTTAGGGTTCGTGAAATGGGGGTAATGTATTGGAAAAATGTAATTTGAATTTTCCTGCCCACTTTGAAGAAGTTAGGTTTGACCGTCATGGTGCCGTCGAGTTTTTTCTCCTTTTTCCGATATTTTCTGTACGTTTTTTCAAAATCACGGAATGTGAATTTAGCAATTTTCCTGCAAAAATTTGGCTATTTTCTGCGACGATAGCAGTATAGCGGGCATTGAAATGGAACGTTCATAGACAATAGCAAAATGGCTATATGCTGTTTCATTTCACCCTCCTTTAGTGTGTGAAGTCCGTTATTTGTCCTTACGCCAATATTTTTAAACTTTATCGCACAATGTAACCTACCATCACAAAGTCGCCAGTACTCCTTAATTAAAATTGTGTGTTCAAGTCTTGAACTAAGAAAAACAAAACTTGTTTGTTACATTATTGTTGAAGTATTTGACATTTTATTTTCGTAAACCTCATCTGCTTTCTTTTATCATCACATTATACACTTACCTAAAATATTTGAGATTTATGGTTATGACTTTTATTTGGTCATTAGCGTGTAAAGATCGTAAATAGCAATTGAATTCTGTAATTAATTATTGACACAACTACAAGTAGGCAGTGATCCAAAGAATACACAGATGGTTTACTAAAATAATGTTGGAAGTAGCTACTGCGTCCTTTGAAAAGATTTTAGAGAGAAGCTAGATGAGTGTATATATCTGCGTGAAATTGTAAAATGGAAGGCTTTCAATGTTGTTGAGATGTGACGTTGGGTTTACTTTGGTGAGTAAATGGATGTCTTGTCTTTCGTTGGCACTTGAACCGATGAAATGTGTTTGAATGGAAGAGTTGGTGCAAAAGAAAGTTGGAGAGAAGAGAAAGTCTAAGTAGGGAAGAGCAAAAGCAAGAAGTCTCTTGGTTTTCCTTCCTTCGCTTCGGTTGAGTTGGCTGTCTGTGTTGAATCTGTAGTTTGTCTTCTATGGTACTTGACCCAAATTGATTTTCCTCGATTTCTGTTTCCATTTCTATTTCCTCTCCCTACTAATTTGCCTTCTGTGATCTCGATTAGAGTTTTCTCTGGCTAAAACTCATTCCATTTAATGGTGTGTGTAGCTACGCTCTCATGTATCTCCCTATATCTCCGCACTTTCTTTCTCTCATCCTCTTCAAACAGAACAGACAGCAGGTTTGGCAGAACAAAACACTTCCACTGGTTGATTGTATTGAGATTGTAGTCTGTGAGTGTGTGAGTGAGATGAGGTGGAGGTGACTGATTGCATTCACTGCTATATTGAAAATTCAAATCAAAATGCACTTCTACTCTAATAACATCTATGTCATTTGGATCCCAGGATTTCTATGTATCTCATGGATGAATTCCTATTTAATTATAACTGTCATTAGTTTTACATATCATTCACGCTAACTAAATAGATAGGAAATGACTATTTAAAATCATTTCGTCTGTCGGCTACACTTAAAACTATGAAAATGGGAAATGTGCCTAGAAAATTTAGACTATTATATTATCGCAACAGATTGCTCTCGCAGAGTAAATATCAGCATGTGCAAGATAAACTGAGAATAAGCATATTTATTAGCAATGCTTTTATCTCCTGAGTTTTATGACACGACACGAGTTCATTTCTGTTCAGTGAGCTGCCTTTCGTTATGATCCCTGACTTCCCTTCAGAATTAACTCTTCAGACTATTCGCTATCATCAAGATACGTATAATAAATGCTCTTCTGATGATGACTAGGAACTACTTATAGCCTATAGGCATTCAGAGAGCTACCCTCCTCTTCTCCTTTCTATTTCAGTCATAAAGTCAATTTAATTCCATTTGACTCCTTTCTAGCATTACACTGGGCATATGCACACAGAAGTCTCTATAACTATTAGCAGACGTGGCACAGAACATCATCTCCGAATCCCATCTCCTCCTCCGTACATTATCATTATCAGGAGGCAGGAGCCACTTGCTTTGTCCTCTCGCTGTCTAATTCAAACCTGGATTGGATAATAGTCTAAAGCTAGCTGGAAACTGTCCTTGTCCTCTTCTCTCTCATCCTTCCTTCCTTACCACTACTATCATCATAATCATTGTGATGACGACTCCAACCTACACAACTCCTTCCATCTCCACACTTCGTCATTTGCACATTGCAGAGCAATGCACTTAAACTCCATCAAATTCCCTTTGTTTTTACTGAGCAAAGCAAAGTTTTCCAACAACAACTTTATTATAGAAATGTGTTAGTAGCCACGAATGACGGGGAGAGCAAATCTCTGTCATATCCTACACGTACCTATTCATTCCCCACACTTTTCACTACGTACCAACAGCTATCTCTAATGTGCATTGCTTTCAAATGAACATTGCTTTCATTTCACTGGAAACCTTAAGCTCTCTTCTTCCCTATCACGTCACATCACCCTTGACATTTCCCTTTAATTACTTAACACAACATCAGATCACATACTTCCTTCAATTCAAACTAATCCTAACCCTCTTCTTTATAATAATGCACTCTCAAAAACTACACATATCCCTTAGCAGATATTTAAGCTCATGCATTCAATTCTCAAAACTTGAGTGCATGAGCTAAGCAAACAAAAAACTATGAAGTTTAAAAGTATACAAACTCTCTGGGAGCTAAAATCCGAAATTTAGGAGATGCTTTGCAAATATTAGAATGGATTAATAAACGCAAGTAGAAATACATTTTTAATTAGCCACTATTGCTAAATGGCATGGGCATTGTGGATTCCTATAATTCATAAATTCCATGCTCTTTTCCTTTTCCAGAGATAGCATAGATGAGTTAGTGCAAAAAACTTTAATCCCGTGTAAATACCGCAAGTCTTCAGCAGTTAATCATATTTTAGCTCCAAATTTTCCATGAAAGTACTCCATGCTTACTTTCGGCTGCGGCTTACTATTATAAAGTGGGCCGTTCAGGACTTTAGGACTCTGTGAAAAGAAAGTGTCTGGAGAAAGTGTTAAATTATTGAGAAGAGAGGAACTCAAAAGAATTTAAGCTGAGCTGTGTGTGAGGGGAAAGGGAAAAGAAAGTATTCCGTCTAGTTTGAGTGACTGCGGAATATTCGCATTCCAAGTTCAAGCGATGTGTGTGGTGTGAGAATATTTTATAATGTATGGTTCTGAGCACTGTTTCATAAAGAATTAGTATTTCTCTTTCATCATTCTTTCCCTTCGGCCCTCGACTCAAGGCGAAGTGCCGGTGGTTTTCATTTCATCAGTCTTTTAACTCGAGAGCTTTTCTCCTAACCTTTGCGTATACTGCACTATTCACTATATCTGCGTATATTCATCTATGTCTGTCTCTATATCTATAACTAATAAAATCAAAATTAAACACAGTATAAGGAATAACTCTAGTAGTAGACACGATATGGCTTTGAATTGTAGGAAGATGACTTGATAGCAGTATTATAGAATTGTAAATACATAGCACTATAAAAGGTAGACAGTTTGAACTTTAGCAATGTAAAATATGTACAGAGAATTCAAGGATTTTCTTTGAGCATGAATTCAAATGGAATCTTTATGAGGCTTAGCTTCTACTTACAGTTACACCTTGTGCACCATTTTACCCGTGCGGAATGCACTACATTCCAAATTCAATTTATACGCAGATCACCTTTGCACTACAGATACACTGTATCCTATTTAAGCTAAGAACACCAACTACTCTTTATTAATAACCAAAATTGGCAGATCGAGGTAATTGATTTATGTATACGAAGAAGTATATTTATTTTTACGTTCTTTCTTGGAACTGCAACTGGTTTCATTTAAATATCTAAATAGATTTAATGTGATAGTGATTGATAATCCTGACCTTCTGACATTATTGCAAAATCAATCTATGATATCTGCACAACTCCTTCAGAATGAGAATATAGTTTTACCAATTGATCCAATTGTAATTGACTTGAATGGATTAGTTCATTTTAAGTTAATCATCAATCAATTGATAAAATGCACTGAATTATTTTCCATTTTATAGTTTGCAATAGCGGCTAGAGTAAAACCAAGATACTCATTTCAGTATGCATGAACAATTATATACGATGAGTAAGTACGGCTACGGCTATTAGCATTTTTGTACTAGTATGAATGCTGTGCAACTTGAAATAGTAAATTTTAAGCATAAATTTCCACGTATAATATAATTATATGTATGTTCAATAGTTTTATATAGGAAATTCGAAGAATTGTAAATTGTAGAGCTTGGAAAGTCTCTCGATGTATAAAATTAGAATATAT
>JAAAYG020009128.1:2956-24809 GCA_009936455.2 Tomocerus minor | reverse complement strand
TATGGTTGGATGCTAAGAGATTAAATGAGTCAATGGAAGTATTCTCAAGTAGCAGAAAAGGAGGTGATGAAATGGAAGTAAAAAATTGAATGAATGACTCTTATTCTGTTATTAGATACCTACAATGTTTCTTATCAAATTCACATAATAGACTATAAATATAATCTATATTCCTTGACAGTGGTGGCCAACGACGTCTCGTTATCTTCTTTGGTGTCGAATTTAGCAAGTGCAAATTGCTAGTCTGTCTGGAAAAAAGTTTTCCGATTGCATTCATATACGAAGCAACACCCAGCTATTCAAGATGCGTGTATTTGCAAGCAATTTAATTCCTTCTGAAGCGAAGAGTTATGAATGAGACTACGAACATGAATTATTGTAGGCACATTTTATTAGGGATTGAGTGCTAAAGAATCCCCATTCCAAGATACTATTATTAATCTTCATTGACAGAAGATGTATATTACATTTAGGAGTCTATATATATCGCATGACATAGCACAGCAGCACATTTATACTACAAAACCTACTATAATCGTAATTTATGATCATTCAGGTTCTATTTTGGAAAATCTTGGAAAAGCATACGTAAAAATGACTTTAATTGTTTTAGAAACTGTAAACCTAAAATAATATGAACTCTATAAGAACAGTTTTACTACAGGTTTCTCACAAGACAAACTTTTAAAGAGATATAAGATGAGGATATCTATATTCACACGGAGACCATTTGTTACAATTATTTAGTCTAGGGCTTAGCTGGCAACTGCAGCTCATTTGAAAAATAAAAAAGTTACGAGTACAGCAAAGAATAAGAAGTGCAAGCTTTCTGAAAATAGAACTGCAAGCTGTAGTTCCTTTCATTCGTCTAAATGTATTGAAGCGGGTTGGACTGCACTCAAGAATTAGAGATGTGTTTGGAAATAAAAATGCTCCTCTTGTTTCTAATCTATCTAGAGTAGGTAATACTGAAAGGTCTAAATATATTTGACTGTTTTACTATTTATAATACTAAATTGCAGCAGTAACACCGTAACGAGGATGCATTGCATAGAGATTATAAGAGGGATTTGAACTAAGGCAATTTTTATAGTCAAAAACAACTTTGACATAAAAGAAACTATCTACATGAAACTGAGAGAGAGATCCAATGAAAAGTGTTACCATTTCCTGTTACTTGTGAGGGGTCGACCGAAAAATCCAGAAGAATGGTGTTGGCACTCATTATCAGCAATTGTTTTGCGAAGAAGCTTCCAGTAATTCTTTTAGTCCACTAATAATACGACTTCTGTAAACCTGTAAGTTATTTAAACGATGAGACATGAGATTTTATTTGTCCAGCAAATATTTAACTTTCAATTAGTTAAATGCAAACTTCCATCGGAACAGGCTACCATATATATACACAAAAATCTGATAGAAATTACTAGTCCTAAAGATCGTATATTAAGATGTGTACAATTTACAATAATATATGAGTACATGCAATATATATTATATACTTAAATAGACAGCTTTAATACAAATAGTGACATGAAGATTGATGTGCTTGTATGGATTACCTCACTGACTTACGTTAGTTGTTTGTTAAAATTACGGAATGAATCGGAGAAGGATCAGAAGAGAACGAAAGTAAAAAGGAGACTGTCAAGAAAGACGTGAGTTGTCTGATTCAGAATCGTGGAAAGTTTTAGCGGTTGCGTTACCTATTACAGACATCAGTTTACTAGCCTTTAGTATTTACAATTTGTTTCGTGTCTATGTACATATGTATGGATTATGGATACACACACACACATCAGCTAATGATGTAATGCTATACGTCTCTCTTCATTTAAGATTATTATGCGAGATTCCTCTTCAGAAATGCTCAAGGATTCTGCTTACTATTTAAGTATAGTAGTTAAGTGCTCTGTGTGATGAAAAATATGTTTTTCCCATTTACACGTGTTATTTAATACGGAAATAAGTAGGGACACAGTAATTCCTGCTAAGCATAATATATGAAATTTATTAATACCAGAAAAAACGTAGCAATAATGCGAGTTTATAATGGGAACTTTAGCATAAAATAACGTTTCAAGTTACCTACTTCATCTTTCACTATCTGTCACATATTTTTGTGATGTGAACTAATGAGCTAAACTACTTTGGATCGTATCCGAAACTAGAGAATAAGCAGGCATAATATTATCAGGCTCTAGCCTGTATAGTTCGTGTAATAAATATGGTATCTTAGTCAATGTTTATGCCACAGGATGTGCGTAGACGAAAATATTGCTGGTGTTGACTTACAGAAAGGCGAGTAAAATCCTTGTATGGTTTATTGACTTAGGAGCAAAGAATAAACGCTGACACAGTGTAACCGGATAAGAATATTGAGCACGAAATTTTAGAGCGTAGCTAACCACCAAGTCACATACTTCGACACAAGTCAACTGAGATGGATTTATTTTATGAATCTACGAATAGCAAGGGATTATTGCTACATGTAGTGGTACATTTTATTTGCTTCCAATGCAGACGACGACGAAAGTGCGAGTGAAATATAGCTACCAACTCCGGCTGTGCATGCTCTGCACATGGAAAATCAATGGAAATAATGACGTCATGCGTCAGGTCAATGCGGGACTCTTTCCCCCTCTTCTCCATTGCATCTAGAACATAATATAATAATATATAGACATACTCTTCTGTAGTAGATAGACAAATATGCATTTCTTTCCCACTACCCTTCTGTCTAGAAAAGAATAAAACTTGTACCCCTATGAATACCTAATGCAGCCTTCCTATCCAAATATATATAGGTATACACTACTCGCATGCATGGAAGACCAAACCTCCTACTACAAATGCATTTTCAGGAATTAGAGAAGATAAGCCCTTAATTCTGATGTATTTAGCTCTATTAAAAGGATTTCTACATGAGTAATCATGAAAATTCTATGGAAATCGACTTTAAAAAAAAATAAGAGATAGTGAGATACATTAAAAAATTGAGATAGACAAAATAATGTCCTATTTTCAATAAATTGCTTCTTGCAGCCCAACTATGCATGTCTAAAAGTTTCTAAAATGCAATAATATACTTGAGCTTTTTATGGTTCTTCTTTAATAACACTAGCTATACAATATTTGTAGACTAGAAGACAATAAAGGCTGTCTGATTATTTCGTATTGCAAAAAATGTTCATTTTCTCATAACATGCTTCGTTAAGAATTCAATGCAATATTATGCCGGACTACTGGCAGACTCAGACTTATGCAAGAATACACTCTATTATTATAATGATAACTTATACAACGGACGGACGTATTACGCTTGTTTTTTTGAGGTCTGTAAAGATGAGACACGGCTATGACTTATGAGACAGGCTACACAAATTATTAATGCTTATGCATGAACCGTACTTATGCTTAAAATAGTGATTATACAAGGCTCATAAACTCTGATTCCAATTTCTCAATACATTTATTAGTACCCCATACTGTAACGACCTTCAGCTCAGATCAGACTATTGAAATTACCATATCTGACACTCTAGTCTCACACCGGCTCCTTGAAAAATGAGTTGAATGAGTTTCTCTTCAATGAATATAGAATACATATTAGTGGATCTTCTTCTTTCTTCGTCGTGTATTATTATATTAATTATCATATCAGTAATTTCTCTTCACACAATATTTCCTATTGCATTTAGCACACTATAAAATAAGTACCTTCATTCTCAGTATTCACTCTTTAAAACATGTCAGTTAAAATTTACAACATGGTAATCTTGGTACTCTACACTCTACATTTAGGATTGTTATATTGTATATTCTTTAGGTATTTTAAGACTAAAAATATTTGATATTCAGTTTCTAATTAAAATTTTAGTAGGTAGGTATTGGTATTTTATGGTTAAAACCAACAATGATAGTCAGGTATTAGTATAGGTAGGCATATTATTACATAATTACATATTAAATACTGCATTTTGATCATTTTCAAAGTTTTCATTTATGCTGCGATACTTACTTTTCATAGATAGGGACTTCTTCCTCGACTAGTGTAATGAATACTACATTTGTGTTAATTTAAACACTAGAAATTAGTTTAGTATTAATAAATGCATTAAAATTAGTAATGGTAGTAATGAGTTATGAGACTTAAAACTAATGAGATAATTATACCATGTTTATACCACAGTACACGCACAATGAAGTAAAGTAAATGTCTTAAAGTTAAATTACATAGCATATCTATTCCATATTTATCATTATACCAAAGCACGCATTTGATTTGGTTTACACGGTTAAAATGACATCCAGTTTTAAACATTTTGCGTAACAATGACGAGTTGACAGTGTGCGGCTGGACTATATAAATAACAATATTTTTCATACTCCCTCAGAAGCATAACTGCAATATTTCACAAGAGCTGTGCTATTAATATCATTTTTCCAATATATACAATAGTAAATAATATAGATGTCTATCGTTTATGCAAGCACAGTACACACGATAGAGGTCTATGTATTTACAAATGATATTTAGCTGCACGGTTACCGTCTTCAACCCAACCATCCAATCAGATGAATTAAAAAGTAATCCAATACAAATTACCATTATTTTTGAACATGGACATCTATTAGTTCTGTCAGTGAGTCTAGACTTTAGTTTGTGTATTCAACAGGCATAGGTGGGATAACAGACAGTCCTAAGTCTGATTTTTAATTTTTTAAGAAGCCTGGAATACGAAAATGTAAAATAGATTCTCATCTGCAGTTTGGATTTTCATGCTAATTATGAATGGGACTAGAAGACAATACTTCATATAAGTAAACAGTTTCATGGCTTGGGATAGCATGACACATTGAGGAAAATCTCATTATTAACATTGTAGGAATTAGGGAGCAGGAAAATTACTGACATGCTCTCAATCTCAACAATTACTTAGTTATTTCACTAAACATTATATTTAAATAGTATGAATTATGAATCATTTGTTTTGCTGTAACGAAAATGTTGTACCTCTACAATGTGTATACAAATCCAGTCGTGAGTTCGCAGTTCCGTTTTTGTGACCTTTAAAATGATGGCAGCTCACAACAGCCTGGCTGTTAAACATCAGTATGTTAAATGGGCTGCTATAATTGTTTGAACGGGTAAATTATTTGTGTTTTTTAGACTTCTTGTTCGGTTTTGGAAGCGTTTCCTCCCCTGAATTCGGTTTAGTCCCTTGTCCTTTTTTGTTGGTTTTCGGTGCATCTTTCGTGGGTGGTTTAGGAGTATTAGGAGAAGTAGGTGGTGCATTGGTCTTGGCAATATTTTCGGGATTCGACTTTTCTGGCTCAGCTTTAACTGCTGCAGAAACTTCGGGTGCTGCGGGTTTAGTTGTTTCAGTTGGATTTACCTTTTCAGACTCATTCTTAGGTGGGGTTGAATTTTCTGACTTGGGATCTACGCTTTGGTTTTCCGATTTAGTAACAATCTCAGAAGATGTAACATCAACTACTGGCTTATTTTCTACTTTGTTTTCAGTTGAAGCTGCATCGACTACTTGTGAAACATTGTTTTCAGTTGGAGCTGTGTCGACTACTTGGGAAACTTTGTTTTCAGTTGGAGCTGTGTCGACTACTTGGGAAACTTTGTTTTCAGTTGGAGCTGGATCGACCACTTGTGAAACATGCTCTTCAAGTTTCACTAACGGTTCTCGAGGCTGAGATACAGTTTCTGCAATAGGTGATTGTTTTTCTGTGTTTGAAGTAGATATCTTCTCTTTAGCAACTTTCTCTTCCGATTTTTGAAGGGATTCCTTCTTTGAAGGTGAACTTGGTTGAGATTGATTTTTGTTCTGTGGTTTTTTGTTTTTAGTTTTAGTCGGTGATGTAGGTGCCGATTTATTTTTCCCCTTTTGCGATGATTTTGATTCATTAACATCGGTAGTGGCTTCTTGAGGCGATTTATTTGCTTCTTTTGCCGATTCATCAGGCTTAGTTACATTGCTAACGACTTCTGGAGACTTTTCATCACTGCTGGTGGCTGGGTTGGAAGTAGAGGTAACCGACTCTGCAGACTTTGCATCCTTTTCCTGGTTTTCGGCAACATGATTTACCTCCGGTTTGTCTTCGGACACTTGGGACTCGCTAGATACATCCTCGACCAGTTTAGCTCTCTCATTAAGCTGGAGTTCGGCCTCATCGGGCTTACTTTTAATTCCCCTTTTTTCTTCTTCGATTTTTAATTCACTAAGCAATTCTTTTCTTTCCACTTGCAATGCCCGACACAAGTTTGTCATTTTCGCAAGACTTTCTTGAGCTTTGATAAGTTCTCCCTGTAATCGCAGATGGTTTTTTTCCATCATAATTAGAGCAGTGTTGCTTTCTTCCCATCTAGACTGCCACTTAGACGTCTCCTTTTCAAGCTCCTTGGTTCGACCGGTGACCTGGTCAATATTAGTTGTTAAAATTGGATGAAATTACATTTAAAATTGTTTTTCAAATAATGAACTTAGGACTAAAGATAAACTACATGCGAATTTAAACATTTGTTCATCATAGAAGTACGATATACCTTTGACATTTCGGACTTAAATTCGTCATAGGCCCCATTTGTGTCCTTCAAAGCCCGCTGTAAGCCATTAAACTTGTCATCATAATTTTGTATTAGATTACGCAGAGTAATTTCAGTTTCTTTTGCCTCCTTCATTTGCTCACGGCTTTTCACCAATGCATTTGCTAATTGTTGCATTTCTCCATATAGCTTTTCTTTTTCTTCGGCATTTTTTAGTTTGAATTCGCCAAGTTCTTGTTTAGTGATCAGTAACAGCGCATTTGTCTCACTTAAAGCAGTTTGCAGTATCTAAATTAGGTCATTATTAATTCCATAAATTAATGCCAATGATTACTCGTTCTCATTCGATACAAACTATATTTACTATACTGCTTGGCACAGTAGCCGTAGTCCTATACATTCATAAGAGATTCGTCATACGAAATAATATGAGTTTGACTACCTTCTCTCGCTCCTCATAGTGATCCTTTAGCGTTGCGATTTTCTTTGCCAAATCCTCATTTTCGCGTTTGACCTGGATTTAACGTAAAAAATCAGTCATTTTGTGCATCATAGACATTATAGTGATATAGTGAAGTGAAACAGCTTGCAACTCCCGTATTATAACGAATTACATACCTATTTAGTATTTAATAAGGCTTGTATAAATAATAGTTTGAAGTTTTGATTTACCTCTAAACTTTCCGATGTAATGGAAGCCAAGTTTTGGTTGATATTTTTCATAAATCCCATATTATTTTGAACCTCTTGAGCCAATTCCTTTCCTTTTGCATTTGCTTCTGCGATTTTCGCTGAACTTTCAGCCTGAAAAAATTGGCAAGAAATTAGCATATTTAGTTCAGTTATATTAGAAACTGTCCAGACTTATACATCATCAGTACATAAATATATTTATATGAGCCAATATGAGGTTTACCTTTATAAATCTATTTTGCTTTTGCAGTTCCCTGCAAAGTCCTTCCAGACGGTCTTTCAAAGCGGTAGACTTACTTAAATCTCCTTGGAACGTTTTTACTTTAATCTCTAGTTGCTTAATTTCAGCCTGTGTGTATAAAATGAGCACAAAAATCAATAATGTTTTACATATATATTCATATTAAATGTTTTATATTATCACATGCACGACCAGTAATCGACATATTATTATAGTAGATTTCCCAAAAGTTTCAACTTCTGCTGCTACTGTTAACTTTTATGTTGCATTAAATTGTTCTTACCCTTAAAGCTTTATTCTCCTTCTGGAGTGCTTTTTCGATAGATTTTTGCTCCGGAGTAGTAGCACTCATTTTCAAGCGTTTTCTAACTGACGATATAAGATCTGATGATGGTGTATAATAGTATATCTTCTTGAATTAGTAGTAGTACTGGCAAAAATCCTATTTTTTATTTATTTGTCGGGCCTACTGCTTGAGTATGCCTGTAAGTAAACTTAGTGGTAATGTTTGTTAAAATATTGACGTAAATATTGCTTTTCGTTTTAGTCTGTCCTGTTGAGAGATTTAATTTGTATGCTAGTTTATTATACCCGTTTCACCTTTGTATTTATCGCCAAAGGAAATTCTTTCACCGAGAATCTTTACAAACCTATAATATTGAATATAGATATTTCTCTCAAGACATGCGTTTTTCATGGAAGAGAAAATCTCTATCTGCAAAATCTACTTAGAGATGGTTTATGGTCATTTGTTTGTAACACGGCAGAGTATACAGAGATTTTAGTAGAACAGACTGAATATTTTTGAAATGGAGCTGATTATATTTTCTTTAAAATATAAATGTAAAAAGGCAAGGTGGAAAAACGAGATTTTAATTTTGTATATTACAGTTTACAACATCACGAATTGTATACAGTGCTTTGGATTTTGTACTGAATGTGAATCTACAACAGCCTATTAATACACATATAATATTTCTTATCCGAGCCGGGTCCTTTAGACATTCGAGAATGCAGTATTTGCAAGAGCAGTGGGTGCTCTACTTTTGAAAGAACTCCGGACAATTTTCAACGTGCACAGAATGGTTGGCAGACACATAACTTTAATGTTTGGTCGATATGTCGATAGGACATGTAGTGTTCAATGGCACAAGGTGGTACAATAATGGCAAGAGATTTCTGTACTACGTAGTTGTTTGTCGGGGAGAAACTACGAATCTTCCGACATCTGACAATAGAGGATTGGAGACCCGGGGATCTTCTTTTTGCAATTAGTACACATGCTGCCCTATATTGAAATGCATAGAGCGTAAGTTCTTCCCTATCGAAATATACCTGTCTCCTTTATAACATTGCATTTCTACTCCATGATACGGATTACATACATATAATAATAATATGATATATCTAATATATTACCCGGATGCCTCCTCTTCTGCCTGTTCTATAGATATATGGATCTGTCCGCTTAATTTTATTTCGGGTACCGACGAATGTCAAAATTCCCTCGGAGACTATGTGTGTACGTGTGTGAGTCGATGCCTTCCTTCCAAACTCTTCAAGCTCCTCCTTTTTGCCTGCAAGGCAAAGTCGAAAAGTCATTCTCGCTCACATAGTAAATACAATTTTTAACGCGCAATCGGAAAACTCATCATTCCTCGTCAGCAAAGATACCAGGCAGAATTTGCACTTGCACTTGAAGGAAACTAAAGAACGAACTGATTGCGAATTTTTGCTGTTAGTGTGCTAGCAATAACGGAGAAGGAGAAGACCACTCTCTGTGTAAAGTTTTTGGAAATCGAAGGTAAGTCGAAGATATATAGCAATTTATATATATATATATATATTTCCTTTGTGTACAACCTTACATTACATACCGGTGGCATTAAATTATGGTAAAGAGTAGTAAAGATATTACCTTATTATTATGTGTACATTTAATAAGCAGATTTTTTTAAAATACACGTCAAAAGGATGTGCATAATATGTATGGATAACTTAAATGTATGTCTTAGGGATGTTAAATGTATTATGGCATTCTCAGCTGTAAAGGTTGTGTTGTGTGATTATGCAATTCTAAATATAAATTAAAATGTTTTTGCTCCTTTCTTGAAAAACATTTCAGGAAAAGTTGGTACGCTGCTATAAAATTTAAATGCAAAATAAAATCCATATATACTACTGCACATAATTTTATATTTAATTCTATATTTTATATTTAATTTTATTTTATAATATATTGAATTTTAGGATCTGGTGGATAAAGATTCTGCTCCGCATTACGCAGTTGGAGCCAAAGAGTTGTAAGACTAAGTAAGATACCGGTGGGGACGCAAAGTTATGGGACTCCTCTCAAGTTACGTCAGGAGAAGAGCCAGTTTTTGTGGAATTATTTCCCTTGTATTTATAGTTAACTTATTAATCAACACCTGTGATACTGTGGATCGAAGCAAATTCAAATCTTGTGAACAAAGTGGATTTTGCAAGTAATTAAAATTGGATATGCTAAATAAAATTTCATTTTCATCAACGGATATAAAATATAATGGCTGTGTAAATTGTATTTCTTAAAAATTGTTGATCTATTCCAGACGTCAGCGGGCTGCTTCTACCGAAGGTTCTTCACATTATGTCGTGGACCTGAAGTCTGGAAAATCCTTCGCAACTCATGCGACTTTTGATGTTGTCAATAAGCATAATGACCATAAGTTTAATCTTGTGATCTATGGAACTGAAGAAGGAGGTTTTAGGGTCCAAATGAATGAAGCATCACCATTAAGACCCCGTTATGTCGTTGAACATGTTTTACCTCCAGATTTGAAATATTTTTTGTAAGCCTAAATACAACAAAATTATTTTTTAAAGATTTTTTTTATTGATATCGATTTTGGTCATAATATAGGATTGAGGTTGAACTTGACGAACAGTTTTGGATCATCGAAGAGTCTGGAAGGGAGAAGGTAAAAAATTACGTTAAAGTATGGAGTGATCCAATGAAGTTGGAATTTTTCGCCAAAGGAAAGAAAGTTGCTGTTTTCAATGGACGAAGTACTATGAAATTCGAGCATTTGCGAAATAAACCCGATGTGTAAGGCATTTGCATATTTGATTGGGCAAATTTAGTCATATACTCCTTTATCATCGACAATCTTAGATTATATTTTTTTGGAAATTTTTTAAAGGAATGATGAACCAAAAGAAGGTGAAGAAAACGAAGTCAAACAGGAGGACCAAGAGCCTTCAATGTGGGAAGAAACTTTTGGAGGTAGCCACACCGATAGCAAACCGTTTGGCCCTGAATCAATCGGAGTCGATATCGATTTCCCTCACACTCAAAGTCTGTACGGCCTTCCAGAACATGCTGATTCTTTCATGCTTCGCGATACCAGGTAAAATCGTAGACTTTTTATTTTGATTACTTGTTCAGCACCAGCGGCATTGTTAATAACATTCTAAAGAAATGTAATATAAAATTTATATTGCGTGATACAGTGGTGGGGATCCTTATCGTCTGTATAACTTAGATGTGTTTGAATATGAAGTCAATAATCCAATGGCTTTGTACGGATCGATTCCATATGTCATCGCCCATAGGTAATTATCATGTTTTGCTCATTACTACATAATAATATTACATTAATTTGTAATTTTTTCCCTTTAGTGGGTAAATAAATAGTTAAAACATTGTCTTGACCTTTTTGACTTAATAACTCTTGATTTTAGTGCTGAAAACACAGTTGGAGTTTTGTGGATGAACAGCGCAGAAACATGGGTTGACATTGGTGTTGGTGGACGGGGCAATATCGTTGATTCTATTGTCAATCTAGTTGGAGGTTATTAATATTTCTTTATTAAATATGCTGCATTATTACATAGAAGTAAATAATAAGTACGTACAATAATACACAATTGCATTTAACACGCTTATTCTAATTGTGTCCTATTGGTTCGGCTTTCGGTTTCTCTCCGAAACTAACTCAAGCAATTATTGGCATATCTGTTTATATATGGTGCTACGTCGCAACATTGCATTGGGTTCGACTGTTCTGTTTTTCTTTTGTAGAAATTTACGCCTATTCGGTTGCCCTTGTCGCTAGTATGTCGTCGTATAATCAGCACACTAGTAATGCTGGGTTTATGGTTTTATTTATACTTTAGGTTTTATTTTATAATTTTTCTGTCATTCTCTGCTCTCCTGTCCACTCTTTGTAACTGTCCTTCGTCCCTATACTAACTAGCAGCAAAAATATTATTGGTTTTGTCATGTAGGAACTGAGTCGGATAAAGAAGGAAGAACCAGATGGATGAGTGAGTCTGGAATCATCGATATTTTTGTTTTGTTGGGACCAAGCCCTATTGATGTGTTCCGGCAGTATGGTAAATTGACGGGAAATACTCCCCTCCCTCAGGTAAGATACCTAATTGCAAAAATTATTGGAAAACCTGTCTTGACAAAGTTTTAAAATATTTACTGTGATTGTTTAGACATGGGCCATCGCATCTCATCAATGTCGATGGAACTACAACGACGAGGAGGATGTGCGATCAATTGATGATGGCTTCGATAAGCATGATATTCCTTACGACTCTCTGTGGCTTGATATTGAACACACTGATGGGAAAAAGTAAAATAATTTCACACCATTCCCAGGAATAAACATTTTGAAATTGGTAATTTCTAATGTTTAAAATAATTGTGTAGATATTTCACATGGGATTCCCACAAGTTTCCTCATCCAGTAGAAATGATCCAAAATATTAGCTCAAAAGGCCGTAAAATGGTGACTATTATCGATCCTCATATTAAAAGAGAGAGTGGATATTTCCTCCATGATGAAGCTCTAGCAAATGACTTATACGTCAAAGATAAACATGGAAAAGTTTACGAAGGTAATGAATGATGAAGTTCTTCAAACTATTTTTCGGGATGTTATTTTCCTATTTTACTTAATATTTTTTGATATTTGAATAGGATGGTGCTGGCCTGGGTCCTCTTCCTATTTGGACTTTTTTGATCCCAAAGTGAGAGAATATTGGAGAAATCAATTTGCATTGGATAAATACCCTTCTACGCTTGACCTGTACACTTGGAATGATATGAATGAACCGTCTGTTTTCAATGGACCTGAAGTTACAATGCCAAAGGATATGAAACATTATGGAGATTGGGAGCATAGAGATGTTCACAATATGTATGGGTTGTTGCAGGTCCGTTTTCTAGCACTCTCTTAGAATTAGCTCAATATAATAATAATAATTAATAATAATAATTAAGATTTATTCATTGTGTCTTTCGGAACCGGCCCATAACACAACTAGCTCAATATAATTGTCAGAGAACTAATTATTTTTTGGTAAATATTTGCAGGTGAAGTCAACATTCGAGGGCCAACTTATGCGATCAGACAGTACATTACGACCATTCATCTTGACAAGAGCCTTTTTCATTGGAACTCAGAAGTATGTCAATTGAAGCAATAATAATTATTTATGAATATCTGTACAAGTCATTATAATATGTTAGTCAGTATAATATGTCTAATGTAATATGTTTGATTTGTTATACAGATATGCTGCTGTGTGGACGGGAGATAACACTGCCGATTGGAATCACTTAAAAATATCCATTCCTATGTGCTTAACTTTGAGTGTTTCTGGCATCACACAGTGTGGAGCTGATATTGGAGGATTTTTCAACAATCCCGACGCTGAGCTTATTCTACGTTGGTACCAGGTTAGCATATTAACATACATATATTATTTCGTATAAATTTTTATAAGGTGTACCCGAAAGAAACATTCGGTAATAATCATGTCTTAACTTAACCAGGCCGCGGTATTTCAACCTTTTATAAGAAATCATGCCCATATTGAAACAAAAAGGAGAGAACCCTGGGTCTTTGGGGACCAAATAACATCTTTAATCCGATCTGCAGTCCGTAAGCGATATGCACTACTTCCTTATTGGTACACTCTGTTCAAGCAAAACGAGGAAACCGGAATTCCTCCAATGAGACCATTATGGGCTAACTACCCCGATGATATAAAAACATTTGCCATGCAAGATCAGCATCTTGTCGGTACGCCCATTTAGTTGTACTTCTAGCAAAATATTATAAAATTAAAAAAATTATTTGTTTATGCTATATGATCTCTGCAATTCAAAAATAAAAGTCCTCAAGAAGCATATAGCCTGCATATGAAGGAGTATAGATAAATGTTTACTATATTATTACTGTTTGATTTCAGGCGATGCACTTTTAGTACATCCGGTGACTGATAAAGGAGCGTCTAGTGTCGAAGTTTACTTACCTAAAGGTGTATGGTATGATTTCTACTCATACGGAAAATATTCTGCTGGTACCCACACAATCAATGTCAACGATGACACTGTAAGTTTATCATTTAGATAGCGTGTATGTATTTATGTGACGATAAGTGCCTACTTTGAAGAACTACTAATTTGTAATTTTTCTTATAGATCCCTGTTTATCAAAAAGGTGGCTCAATCATTCCCACAAAGCAGAGAATCCGAAGATCGTCATCATTGATGAAAAGAGATCCTTACACGCTCTTTGTTGCTGTTGACGAAAATGTTGGTTTTTTAGTAGCACCATGTTCTGCATGTTGTTTTTGGCATGTATTTTTATGAATATAATTTAAATTGTGTATTTCAGGGAAACGCTAGCGGCTCACTTTATACAGATGATGGGGAGTCTTACGAATACAAAAACGGAAAGTTTTTGAAGATTGACTTCACATACTCAAATAATCAATTAGATGCAAAGTAAGAAATAATTATTTACAAATAATTAATTTACAAATTCATCTCAGATAATCAATCATATAATTGATTATTTTCTGTAGGGTTGTGAATCCTGATAGCACATATGAAACTCCTGAGTGGGTGGAACGAGTAGTGATCTTGGGCCTGGACAGCAAACCCAGCAGCATTAAAGTTTACAGTAAATGTAAGTAAATCAACCACTAAAACTAGCTACTAATTATTACATAAAACCGTTGAGTAATTGTATAAATTCCAGGGAATGTTATATAATTAAAATATTTTTTCACTCATCTAGCTGTTGGCACCGTGAATTTGGAATCGGAAGGACAAAACCCTCTTGTGATAAGAAAACCCGGAGTTTCCATCAAAGAAGATTGGCAGCTAAATTTAACATTTTAACACAAAATTGTTATGCATAATAAATTATGCAGTTATACTCTTATGCATTTCAATGACACTACAGAACAGAGCAGTATAATAATGATTCGTCAGATTAATCAAACGGTTGTCATTCCGATTTAATTACCTATTATAATTTTCAGTTAACATAATAAAGTAGGAAAGAAAATTATTATAATCTTTTTGGCTCCATTGCTCACTTATTAATATTAAAGCATGCCTCCCATAATATTATACACATAATATACCTTTTTAAGATGTATTCCATAAGGAAAATCGACTATTAATAGCGACTTTCCTCTTTTTGAGTGATTTTTTTTCATAAAAAAGTAATTTAAATGGTTCATTTGTAGCAATTTATTTCGACAGGAATAATTATTGCATAATCCACAAGAAGATCACAAGAAAATAATTTTTATGTGAACGAGTACAGCAATAGAGAACACTATGAATGAGCCTTTTCGTTGGGAAATTCCTAACGAAGTTGTTGATGATGGCTTTTCTGTTGTTGATGATGGGTTTTGTGTTGTTGTAGATATTTCGGGAAAGCCACGATCCCCATATATCTTTCGCAAAACTGAACCAGACAATTTTTCATATCTTGGTGTTTCTACGTCCGTGAAATTCACCCAGTAAATGCCAAATCTTTCACTGTAACCTGTTTTGAGAAACATTTAACGAAATTTCAATTATGAGTGGAATTCCTTAAGATTCTAAGATGCATAAGACAAAATATTTTGTGTACCCATAGCCCACTCAAAGTTGTCAATCAAGGACCATGCTGTGTAGGCTGTGATATTACAGCCGTCCTCGTCAATTGCTTTAAGCATTTCGCTGATGTATGACTTGTAGTATTTAGCTCGTCTATTGTCATTAAGCCCAACGCTACTATCATCACTAAACCCATTTTCTGTAACAAGGAGCTCAACATTTCCATAACTATTCTTGATCCAATTAAGAAGTTTTCTAAATCCTTTCGGATGCATTTTAAGCCACGATGAAGCTGACTGTGTCCATGCAGGATCTTGATAAGCTAAATAATAACGCAATTATATATATATATTATCTATGAAAGATATCCGAAGTAGAAGAAGAAAAAGCAACTAATTCTTACTTGAAGTCTCTTGATCATCTGCCCAAGATGGCTCACCGGAACCGCGAGCACGCGGATAAACGATTTCTGTTGTATAATGATTTAAACCCAAGAAGTCAAAGGAACCTGTAACATTTGCATTTATATGTAAATGGAGAATCCTCTTATTCACATCACTGACATCGCAGCCTGCCAATTTTGTGGCATCATATCACAAGTGCAAGAGATGAAAGTATTTTTAAGTCATTATTATTATTATTATATATTCAAGTACCATTGATTTTAGCAGTCCATTCAGCGTCGAATGTAGGAAGTCTTGATACAGGTAATCCTTCTTCTTCACTTCTTCTATCAACATTTTGTCGCATTAAATCCGGATAGCGTCCGTAGACAACGGGATATGCAAACCAACCTTGCTATAAACGATGTTTACATTATTAGCATAAAAATAGTATTTAAAATTGTCGTTTTATTTTTTCGAAGTTTTCCAGAACATACTTTGAATTGAATGGCACGTTCTGCTGCTGCTACATATAAAGGATCTTCAGGAATTTCTGGTTCATACCAGGCAGAATCCAAAGTAATCCCAACACGACCATTTTGGCTTGGTTTGAAAAACGTCTTGTAAAGTCGGTAAGTTTCTGCATGAGCCTTCAGCAGATTATGACCACAATTGTAAGCCCCTGTTGGCTTGTCTACAACACCAGGGGCATTGACGCCCATTTCATAGCCCAAAACGCAAATTACCCAAGGCTCATTAAAAGTAATGAAATTCTTTACTCTATCTCCGAAGTTCTCAAACACAATTTGAGCGTAATCCACAAAAAGTTCAATAATGGATTCATTTCGGAAGCCTCCAATATCTTCGATAGGTTGAGGAAGGTCCCAACTGTAGGTAATTGAGAATTTTATTTTAATCCAAATTCTGAATTCAACTTCTCTCAAAAATTCAAAGAAAATCAAATTCATTATTTACTGATAGAGAGTCACGAATGGAATCATTCCCTCTCGGATTATCTCATTGATCATGTTGCTGTAATGTGTTATTCCAGACGGATTTAAGCTTTCCTTTCTGCCAGTTGGAAGAATTCGTGACCAGGCGATAGAAAATCTATAAAAATTTGCCTACATAATAGGTGTAATACAGGATTATTTTCAAGTGTTTACCAGCAATGGCATTCAATGCATATTATTACAGTATTAGAATAATACATTTAGGGACTTAATAAGCTGAACATCCTCTGGGTACTTTCGGTATGAATTGCAAGCAACATCACCATTGCTGCCATCGAAAATAGGGCTAGGGGTACGGTGTGTAAAATTATCCCATATGTGCTCTCCCTTTCCATCGACGTTCCAAGCCCCTTCGATCTGATAAGAAGAAGTCGCAATTCCAAAAAGAAAATTGTCTGGAAACGTTCCTTTTGCAGTATCATCCTCTGGTTCAGGGAAACCGTTATTTGCAAAGATCGTCTTTAAAAGTTCTGCAGATTGCTTTGGGATTCTTGGCCTTTCCGGATCAGTGAAATTCACCCAATGTATTCCAAAACGCTGAGTGTACCCTACAATATTTTAAATCTCTATATAACTAATATTCGTCAAATAAGAAACTATCATTAATCATTTACATGATGTAAAATCGTTCCTTATTGGTCTACAAACACAAACGTGTTGGTGTATTCGGTGAATTCATCTACAACAATTCCGACAATTTTACGGTTATACAGTCCTGCATGGTTGTAGGCCAGATTGACGAACGTCAGTTAGGCGAAATGAGTTTTTTGTACCATAACGGACAGTTTTTTGGGGAAAAAAGTTTCACGGTGCAACTTATATTTATTTCAGAAAATGTGAAGCGTCTTTTCCTGTGGATAGTATTTCTTGGTTTTTTGGAGTCTGCGGTTTATCTTTCTTAGGCCTCCCCAAACAGGAAGAACGGGAGAGAGTGATACCATTTACATCGTAATTTGAATAAAAACTTCAAAAGATACAGCCCACTTAGAGCCTTCAAAATTATATCTTTGAGTCAAAAAATATTCAAAATTCGATTGACTGTTTTCCTTTACTGTAGGTTATAGATAACGTAATTCCAAAGTTGTATGCAAAAATGTGAGGGCATTATACTATCCCTTCCCGGAGCACAAATTGAAATTGGCTTTTAATGACGTCACAACCGACAATCCGCCTTTTTGACCGAACCTCCTTCCAATATACTTCTACAATTCCCGAGTGCGCAGTGTATTTATCGGAAAATCGGAACCACCTATTACAATTAATAATTGTCGAAACTGTCTTAGATGAATTCACTGCGAAACGTTATTGAGGGCATAGAGATTTTACGCCAACTAGAACTGTACTAAGATTGCTAGACTGCGTAATTTACCCATGCTCCACTCCATGTTATCCTAGATTGAAAATATAAAAATATTTATTAGTAATCCTCAACTGTAGCTTACAAGATGAATTATTATTTGCTGATTTCATTTCTTTAGGTCTTTTACCATAAGACTCCATCCAAAGTAGGCCGTAATGTTGCATCGATCAACCAATATAGCCTTAAGCATTTGGTTAATGTACGAATTGTAATATGCGATTCTTCTGTGGTCATTTAATCCAATTGTAGAATCATCACTGAATCCATTCTCGGTAACTAGCTGTTCAGGATTATTATATGTTATTTTAATCCAATTTAGAGTCTTCCTGAAGCCCCATGGATTCATTTTGAGCTAAAAGAACACAATTATTTTTATTATAAGGATGAGAAGGCTAGATATTTTTTCACTATCAAATGTATTAACCCAATGAGAAGCCGCTGGAGGCCATGAAGGATCTTGACTGGTTCTTGTATTTTGATCAAAAAACCAACCTTCCTCGGTATGGTTGACACTTGTTACCAATTCAGTTGTGTAGTGATTCAAGCCAAGAAAATCATAAGACCCTATTTATTTGGGAAAATATATTATTATCTTCCTTAGAAAAATTCGGGTTCACTATATGTGAGAAATGATGATGTATTTTGATTTTTGGTGGCAAAATGTAATACCATTAATTTTAGCAACCCATTCTGGTTCAAATTCCGGTAATCTCGATTCATTGTAGCCAGCAGCAGAACTTTTTTCATCGATAAGCGTTCTCATTACATCTGGATATTTACCGAAGAAAATTGGGCTTGCAAACCAACCGTGCTGAATGGATGAATGCAAAATTATTAAAAACTTTTCCTTTATTGTATAAAACTGCCAAAATAATTGCTAGTACTTTAAATTGAATAGCCCGTTCAGCAGCTTCAACATCGGACGGGTTGGCGGGGTCCAAAGGCTCATACCTGTGATCATTTCAATGCAATCAACTCACATTTACAGTTATTCGAAAAATGTATTTAATTCAAAACCATAATTTTACCATCCAGAATCTAGTGTAATCCCACAGACTCCATTTTGTTGTTCCTTGAATTCTCTTTCGTAAATACGGTAAGCTTCAGCATGAGATTTAATGATAGTGTGTCCACATTGGTAAGGGATGATTGGGCGCTCTGTCCTGCCAGGTGCATTGCTGCCTTCCGAATATCCATTGATGCATATAACCCAAGGCTTTTTAACCATGAAGAACATTTTATACAAGTTGAGACTAATATATTAAGAATAGAAAAAGACTTTTAAAAAACTCTCGTCCTACCTCGTTTATTGTTACCCACATCTTAACTCGATCTCCGAATTCTCTGTACAATGTACGGGCGTAAATTGCAAAATGATCGACTACTGCCTCATTGGGCCAGCCACCGATATCTTCAAGATATTGTGGCAAGTCCCAATGGTACATCGTCACTACAGGTGTGATTCCATTCTCTATAAGTTCATTAATTAAATTATTGTAGTAATCAATGCCTAATCGGTTAATGCCGCTTTCTGTTGTTTCATTGGGAAATATCCGTGTCCAGGCTATTGAAAATCGGTAGTATCCAGCCTAGGGAATTCATAATTAGTGTTTACATCAAGAAAACGAACTAAGATCATTAAACGTAGAGTACTCGCTGAATTAATAAGTAAAAATTGGGTTACATTTTATACAAGGATAAGGTTTACTAGGAAAATCATGCAATGCTCACTAACCCCAATATTCTTTAGCATCTGTACGTCTGTTTTATACTTATGAAATGAATCACACGCTATATCACCAGTTTCCCCATCTGCAATGGGACTAGGATTTTGATGGGTATAAACATCCCAAATGCTCACTCCTTTACCTAGAAAGATATTTGTATGAATGATAGAATCAATTTTATTCGTTTGCACGTACACTTCCAATGGATAATGAAATATAATAAATTTAGTAATTCGCAGATTAATACTAGTATATGGTATATGTAGTAGCATAACATTGATTAATATCCTCATGTGTACCTCCTAACACTTTCTCCTTAACAGTATCGAATAGTGTTAATTGGTACTAGAAGGTTATATAGTTAATTACTTCATTTTAATCGATTTTGTTACATTATAATAGTTTCAAGAATACTATTATTATGTGAGCTTACCTTCCAGGTTCCAAGCCCCTTCGATCTGGTAGGCTGCTGTGGCCATTCCCCATTTAAAGCCGTTTGGAAAGTTTCCATAAAGAAATTCGTCAGTTTTAACAGGGTCGAGAATCTTTCTTGGTGAATTGTCATACTTGTGAACTGCATTTACCAATTGTAGGGTAAATGTGCAAAAGAAAAGCAAATATACCGAATTCTTAAACATTTTATAAGCTCAGTAGTTTAGAATTAGTCTCATTTACCATTTTCATGAAACTGAATGCTGGAAAGTAAATGCAAGGATTCTGAATTTATTGTCTATTGCTGCATCATATCTAAATATAGGATGAAAGACCATGAATTTTCTCTTATATGATGTTTTGTAAACTGATTTATGATTGATTCCCGTGTAGTTCATATAACATGTACTGCATTGTGAAATGAACAATTGACATATGTGCAGATAAAACTACTGTTATCACTACAATTAAACTGTCTGTGAGATTCAATCTTAAGAGGTGCCATATGCCACTAAATTATTAGTGTGTTATGTCAGGCCATCCGTTATTAATCCCCAGGGGTGGGGCCGAAACTAATACAATATGCTGCATGGGCTTTAATATTTTTAAGCATTAACTCATTTCTTACCAATTCAATTAATTGTCTATCAATCATAAAAGTAGTGATAAAACTTCGCTCTGATGTCGAATTTTTTATATAAGGAAAATAAACATTCATATAATATAGTTCCTTGTGTGTAGTACAGTGTACAATACATTATACAATGGTATACAGTTTTTGTACAGTACAAAATAAAATGTAATTAAAAGCAGATTTATGAATTCAAAATCAAAACTGACTTTTATAGGCTTAAGACAAGGACACCAACCATAAACGAATTGGCCAAATAATAAAATATTTGCTTTCTAAAAAATAATTTTTGAGTTTTGAAGTTGATCTCTACTTGTTGCAATAATTATTGCTGTACAATTACCTATATGCTTATAAAAATATTATAAGCATATAGAAAATTATTTGCTCATATTATGAGCAAATGTATACTGCCATGTAAGAAGGTATCATACGTTTTTGAAAATTCTAAAAGTTTGTAATTGTTTTTCGGCCCCGGACGAATATAATAAAAACACTTTACTCCGTAATATTGCCTGTCACATGTAAGCTCGTTTTATCCCATTTTATTCTATTATCCATTATTTGCTACCATGTAAAGGCAGTTCTTACTTTCCAGGAACTGCTACGAGTGCCATCGTTAAATGCGGATCCAAAGTGTCAATGGTAGGTATTATATGTATTTGATTTAATGACAATTATTATTGGAACATTTCCCTTGTAATCTCATGGTGTTGATGGCAATGAATTGAAGAGCCATTAACAAGACTATAACTTATGGAAATAATAGCATAGTAATACATAGATCATAAGTTAATATCCACATGAGATTGATAGCCTGATTACTTGTTGTTTGTCATCACCATCAATCATCCATATTAATATCGATATTCGTCGGCCATTGAAGTGTATATGTAGTTCAAATAATTCGAATTCCA
>JAAAYG020009117.1:0-24809 GCA_009936455.2 Tomocerus minor | reverse complement strand
TTTCGGATCCGGCCTTGTGTTACGAAGTCCTGAACCCGCCCCCCCCCCTCCCCTTGAAGACTTCCGTGAAGACTTTTTTGGACCCCCCCCCCCCCCTAAGCTGTCTTCGTAATATATGGACGCTCCCTTACAACAATGTGGCTCCATGAAATACACTTGCCCTAACACTACATAATCTTTCCTATCCATACACTTTTCCACCATACTAGGATCAATAATACTTTTTCTATGTTTATATCGTGTGTAAACGCGTTTTGTTACAGAGGATATTTCCTAACCCACCATTTCATCATTATTACCATCATCATTCTCATTCATCATCTGTCTACTCATCATTACAAACTACAATACGCACAAATCATTGTTATTCTTATACATACACTGGAAGCACTTTGCATTCTTATAGATGTCCTAAAACTCAGAAATTCCTCTTTGAAAAAAAATCATCGTTATTTAAATCATCTTCTGTAGACCCCGTGGCCAACTTTCATCCACTTTACAATTTAAGTTACTCATAATGAAAAAATTGTAAGAAAATTCTGAATTTAATTTAATTTTTAAGGTACCTAGTAGTGTGGTTATGTCCGTCAAAACGCTAAATCCCTATTATCTTGCGCATATTTACAACTTGCATGGAAAACTTTTAAAAATCCTTTTAAAACATGAAAGGCTGTTGGATGAGTTGCTTGCAATCTTTTCGCCGGTATTAGATGTTGTTGCATTGTTTATTGGTTCTATATTGTAGGTGTGTTTATCCAATGAACCTTTGGCTGTATTATGACTTGTCTTGAAGATATTCCTTTAAAAATGTCGGAGAACAAAGAGGAGTTGTGAATGTTTATAGCGTGTACAGTGTGGCTAAAGATAAGTCTGTGTGGCTGTGTGTGGAGTAGTAAAGTACCATTTTAGTGGATGTGTTACATTATGTTAGGTTCTTTCGTAGCAAAGAAGCCAAACCACATTTACTTTTGTTGACTGGTCTGGCATGGCAAGTCTTCACTTGGCTTCGGCTCGCTTCACCTTCTCTCTCGTTCTGTCCAACTACCAAACAAAAGCAAGTCAATTTGACGTAGCCTCCGCTATATCCTATCAAATGTTACATTATAGCAGACTATTAGCATTAAACAAGGTAATCTTAAGATTCTAAAGTGCTAAGTCAATCCAAATCCTACTACTTACTATCTATAGGAGGCTGTACTATGATTTCTGCACACTGAATAGTAACAGAATAATAATAATCTCATTGCAGCGAGTACAGTACACACTGTCTCACTCACCCCTCATCCTCATGAGTGTGTTGTCCTTATTTTTATAATACAATAATGTTATTAATCAGGGCCGAACGAAACGAGATTCATTGTCACCTTCTCTCTGAGAAAACGAAAATGCCCCCTACTACCCCCAACTAACAAAAAATTATCAGATTTGTTTTTTATTTTTTATTTTAACATATTATTGGAATATCACAGTAACTGTTATGAATTTTTCAACTACTTGTGATATATTATTCAACGTTTATTGACAGATGACAGACCTCACAGTAGAGTAATTTGATGAATTGTAACAATTTGAAATTTTTCGACTCTGTCAAGTATCCAGTGTTGTTTGAACAAATAACATTGACAGACTTTCGACAATTGCATGCATAAAAAGAAGTACAATCAAAAAATAGCATTGCGTTTCCAGAATTCTTGGCTCAATGTGTCACGTACTCGGAAAAGAATTTCGGCTAGTTTAACCAACTGTGTTCAACATTATGTAGCAAGCTTTTCATCAAATCATCTGATTATTTTGCTCTTATTTTGGTATTTTTCCTCCTATTGTTTGTATGTTATTTACACCAGTTCCACCGGACAGTGGATCCGGCCCTGGTTGAAAAAGTTAGATATGCAAGTACCAGGATTGCATAACGTTGCATTTGCATTGTATTTTGTGGTATGAGCCATGACTCCCCGTCCAGGCTTGACTAATACCCTCAGTTCATCTAACATCAGGCAGCTTTTTGAGCTAATGGCATAAATAAAAGGTTTCAGACTTTCGGCTGTTAAAGTAGGATTCAATGGATTTCCTATGGCTTCTTAAGAATTTGTTGCCCGTTTTTGTTCCTCTCTCTGGTTTCAACCTCCAACCTCCCATATGCTAAATATTGTGTAGCAATTCTCAGCTAATTGTAAGTTACGGCATTATACTTCCCATTGCATTTCCATTCATTATTACTGTAGTTGAAGTCTTGAAGTGCACTCTGAAGAGATATACTCATAGTACTACGCAGAAATCCCTCCTGAAAGATGTAAAGAGAGATAAAATGCGCATCCCTCACTCACTCACTCACAAGAATCATTAACTACATAATAATGTGGAAGGGATAGGAAGGATTTTTATTTTGTGGAAGCCCTAGGAATAAAAGCACTTCTGCTCTTCATCTAAAATCTAAATGCAATATTATGTAATATCCAATTTCTATGCTTGCTACTACGCGAGCGAAGGCAATTTAATAATAAAGGTAAAAGAAAAGATTAAAAAGATAGCTCAAAACCTTATCTCGAACTCTGAACGACTAAATATCTTAGGAAAATCAACGTAAGCACAGAGTGGATGTGAATATCATTATTATTGGTTATAGGAAAGACCCTGTGTAACTACCTAACCTTATTATTCTGATAGCAAATGGCAAGGCAGGTAAATTGAAATAACATTTTCCCATTTTTTTACACGATACAAATAGGAAACTGCAGAGAATATTCCCATCATCAGCTCAGCTCCATGGAAAATAGGCGCAAAGTTTCTTTTGCTTTGCGGCCAAACAAAATCTGTGATAGGATAATGGAAAAAGGCTGAGGAGAGACGTTTTAATGTCAATCTTATCAAAACTCAAGCCAGCAGCAGGCCAAAACTTGAGTCAATTCAAGTTGAATGAAGAGAATTCTCATTTTCTCATTGTTACAAAGAAATTAGAGGTTGATGTTGATATGCCATGTGATGCAATGCATAATAAAAAACTTTTTGTACGAGTCTCCATTAAAGTGGTGGATTTTTGCACTGTCAGACTATTGAGAGGATTGGGAGTGAAGGAACGACGAAAAGTAATTAAATGCATATGGAGGAGTGTAGTGCCATTATAATGCTTTATGTAAGTGTCTGTGCAAGGTAACTTACCGTATTACTCCATTTAGATACTCATTTTTAAATACACGATCAAATGTCCAGAAAATCATCCCGATACTCAGTCAGGATGCTCACATTCCATGTAAATCCATTTAAGATAGGAACCCCAGTGAGTAAATGTGATAATCTCAATTAATCTCTAAAAACTTGAAATCTCACATAAAAATTCGCATATGAGAATTCAAGTTCAGTTAGTTATCCTATGTTAAATACATTAAATTTGTCATACTATTGCATATTGTTTTCTGAGGTTAATGAGTAAATGTTTGAGTATCGGCAATCGAAATTGTTTGAAAATCAGAACAGAAAAGAAAATACTTGTAGAAAAAATTTAATAAGAGAGAATAATAGTACACCATAAACCAAAAAAATTAACCATTAAATCCGCCACAAAATGTAAATTCATTGTAATAAACATCCCCAGGGGGAATTAGTTCTTGTAGTCCGCCTTTAAAAAACTCAATGACGAAAATTAAATTCTCTGTGTATAGTGTATATATTTTGAGTAATACGGTAAATATATTAATGCTGAATGGTTTGTGATATAAATTCGTTCTGAGGCTAAGTGAGTAAATATTGAGTGGATCTGTATAGCAATGAAAGTGAACTAAACTAAATAGCAAATGGAAAAGAGTTTAGTAAGGAAAGAGTAAGTAGAGTTGTCTAATTGTTTTTATCTCATAATGCTAATGTGAAAATGAAGGCGTGAGTTGAGAGGACTCGTCGAGAATCAAATCCAATCTTCCAGCCCTGACCAAAGCATGTTGTGTTATTTTACTGGTGCGATGATGATGGTTGACTTTGGATGCAGTATCACTCTACTCAAGTACATTATTACAATCAGTTTAGTCATTGTTAGAATGCAAAACGTTATTTCTTCTTTCCTAGCTCGCATTGCTCCTAGTCCATTATCTTTTATGTCGGAATCTTTTTGTTGTCATAAATTGCAATCAGAAAATGGAGTCATTACATTTATCTTCAATGCTCCATTCAATTGAATTTAATTGTAGCGAGGAGAAGTTGAGGCACGTCCACCGACCAAACCAACTCGACCAAGAAAAGAGAGATGCAAACAATTAGAATCAAATGAAGTGCCAGCCCGTTAAATACAATTGTAATACAAAGTGCATTCTCTCTCTCTCTCTCTTTAATGTTATACATCCAATCTATTTCCTATTGTTTAAAAAGAACAGAACTGCCTCCGTGAATCTCACTCACTCACTCCTCTCTTAAATCTAACAGACTTTGTTGACGTAATTATTACATACCTCTGCAATTGTTGTAAATAATATCAGATTCATCACAGTAGGAAAATGAACAAATACAATTCCTTGATTTTCAGTGGGAGGTTGACTTCACACGTGTTTTTACTTTCAGAAAAATATATATTCCATCCATAAACTACTGCAGATGGGTTTGCTGACGTACATTATGCTGTTTATGCGCGTTACATACAATATCATTATTTGATACATTTTTAATAGACACAAATAATGCTAGATGCAGCAACAGCTATGAATGATTGTCATTATTTCTCCAAAAACCGTTTCAAAAATGAATTTTCGAAAACATGAAATGCTATTAATATAAAAAAAAGTTAAAATTGCAATGGTATATTTTGTGATTTTGTGTAATAAAAAGTACAGGAGTAGCAATTAGAAAGATATGCAAAAAAGGAAATTTAAGAAAAAGTTGCAAAGATGCAGAAAAGTGATAAGCGGGAATTCTGTATTTGGTAGTCGAGTGAGCAGCTAGTCGTTGTATTTTTCGAGATGATAAATGTATTGGTTGGCAGGAGTTGTCTTCTCTTGGTTATGGCATAGTTATGTAGTTATCTATGATAATTGTAAGATAAGAGATGCTGCATAGTTGGAGCTGCTAATGGCAAAGAGGTAAATCATGTTGAGTAAATTGTAGTTTGGTGGCGAGGATGAGGATGCGGAGACTACTGTAAATAGAATGCAAAGATAAAAGTCTCAAGGAGAACATATTCGATGCACTTAATATGGTCACAGGAATATCTCGTGCTTCCAAGTCTTAACCATTACAAAAAACGTTTAGAGTTTCCTTACTTAACAACTCACCAATATGTGGGCTTGTTTATATGTTGACATTTTGTTTTACTTTCAAGAGAATATCATTGTCAATATGTAATAAAATGCTATAATAATATGAACAAGTCAAGAAAATAATGGGAGTATCTGTAATAGAAATTCTTATTTTCTTATAAACAATAAAGAATTATATATTACTGTTTAATTTACTAAATTGAAGTTGTGTGTGTAGGTGGATTGATTTGGATTGCATTATTCTCAGTTGTTACGTATCCGTTGTTGGTTGTATTTAAATGATAAAGAGTTTTGCCTATAGCTCTTTGACTTATTTATTTACGCTGTAGACTTACATTATTAATCTGTGCACCGTAATTCACTTTAGGAAAATAGATTAGCTTGTCTTGTCCCATTAGCATCTGATGTTAAGTAGGGATTGTAATGTATGGAGTCCATTTCGTGGACTGACTTGATCAGTTTATTAGAGCCACAGAAAAAGAGAGCATAGTTAATAGGGACTAGGAAGGAGGAAGAGATGTTGTGGCCAATAGATATTTATTCACTCCTGGTGCTGCCTACGTAGAAACTGAAGATTTGCTAAGGAATTGACAGCCAAAGAGATATTGTTGAACTGTAGGCTCTTTGAAGGTGTGTAATCTCATGTCCAACTCATTCGCATATAAGAAATATTATTTTATACGCTCCAGGTTAGACTGTCTTTTTAGTTTCGCTATTTTCTTTATCACTGTGTAAATAGTCTGTAGGATAGTTAGAACAAGATTTGTTGCGAGATTGGCATTGTAATGCAACTATGGAATTATTTCGACATGAAACTGTAGCATGCTCATATTCAAATACTATCAATACGCTCTTTGACATACCTTACACCATACAATACTAAATGTTTATTTAGACTAGACAATGTAAACAATTGCTAACATTGAAATAACTTGACCATCATTAACTGACATTACTTTCCTTTACCTTCCTAATCCTTTTACGCTAATTACTATAACCATCATTACACTGTTAATGCTAAATTTTTTTTGCAATAGTCTTTGTAGGTATCACATAATAAGAAACCATAATGAGCCAACAATTATTTTGCATATCTACAAATTATCAATGCGTACAGAATTTTGAAAAGAATTTATTCCGTTTAGTGAGTCAATCAAATATGTTAGAATGGGGTGACAAAAATGTTCTCATTTTCGGTTGAAATACTACGTGGTAATCATTAAATCCTTATAAAATATGGATAATACCAAAAATAAATGCAGTTTTATGATCATTGATTAGAGTTCCATGTAGTTACTTAATTTTTACTGAAGTTTCGAAATACTAACATTTATTTCGAATTTTATAATTCATTAACAAAATTTTGACTTTATTTCTTGAGAATCCGTTATAGTGCATGAAGATTATTGTCATATAGGGAGTCGGTCATTGATAATGCGATTTCATCTGTAGTCTAGTCGCAATTTAGACAACTCCTCGCAGACTACTAAATAGTTTAAACAAGAAGACACTTGAAAATGACATGACATAGATAAGGAGAGGATGACGGCTAAATGGATCCTCTATTTAGTAACCGTTGGGCCTGAATTAATTTCTATCCAAGTATGCCTCGCCTGAGTTGATTTGCCTTGGCATAGTACCTATTCACTCATTCACAACACAGAAGACGAAGATAGCAAGACTATCAATAAGGAGGATGATGTATCTGCTGATATGACTTTGCTATTTTTAATTTCGTGTTGATTCTCATGAGTTTACCAGACGCTCTCCCCTCCACTCTGTCAATCTCTTCTCTTTCCACTTGTTGTTGGTCACTGTGGATGAATGCAATTCATTTAGAAGACCTTTCTAGAGATGAGTATAATATTTATCTATATTTTCCTTATAGCCATATTATTCATTCAACTCCTGCGACTATCCATTTGTTACAGGGAATTTTTACACAACGATTCATTGGCTATTTAAGCTTGAACCAAATAGAGTTCCTGCATTTGCAAAAAGGATTTAGAAGTTGAGAAAACTTGAGAAAATGCACAGAAATCATTTTAGAATTGTAATTTGAGTTTTCGGAGGAAATATTCTTTGAGAGTCTCACTTTGAACCACTTAAGAGAATGAAACATACCAAAATAAGAATTGCACTTGCTATCTGACTAGAGTACCTAATGAACGAAAAAATGTCAGAGATTAATTTAAAAAGAATAGCAGCAACCACACATTTAATAATTAAATTGGACTAATTTACAGAAAATTGAAATGCGACTTTTCCTTCTTTTGAATTACGATCCATAAACTCGAAACTACTCGTAAGTTAGAAAGCAATAGAAAATGCACAGAAATTGGTTTTAGAACAATACTATACGATATAAAATTTAAACCGTGAACAAAGGAAAATGGGGAAAAATGTGCTGGAATATAATTTAAGTATAAATAGAATTTGTAGCAATTAATGCACTACTGCCAATCCATTAAATCAGATCGGACTGATTTAAAGATCATATCTTTGTGATGTATTTGGTCTAGGACAAGCGTTTTTGTCGGTTGTTTGTTGATATCCTGCAACACTTACGTTCATAGAAGCAAAATGCTATTAAATAACGAAGAGAAGTTGCGTATAGCTATAGGTTATCAATTAGGATTGGATTTTCAATTTCTATGGGGCACTTTCACATTAGGTGCGTTACTTAACGTTCCATTAGATTTCATTACTTATCATCATCTCACAAATGACATGTTAACTCTGTAGGCATCCAAAGTGCGTACAGATCTCGTATAAATATTATCATGTTCATTGCTGTGCTATATAAATATCAACAGGTTACTTTAAACTGAGGAGAGTTATTAATTCATGTCTTGTCGTCTCTTGCCGTACTTACACTTTAGTTGCAAGGAATTGGCAAATGATTGAGGCTAATGTTTGCAGTGTACATAAAAAATGTGCTACAGCGTGTGCAGAGTGCAATTTCATTGCAGCTCTGTACGTAGAGTTACATAGAAGAGCACAAGTCAAAATAAAATATGGAGATTTCATTCACTGCATTCATCTCTCACTCCGTGGGGTGAACAGATAGAAAGGAAAATCACCAAATATTCTCTTTGTGCTAAATTTTACATCGGTGTAGCCTAATGGCCCATTCTGCACTTCCATCTCCTACTCACTAAACATTCTGATAGAAGACAACCTCTTTAAGTTAAGTCTCCCATTTATTTGCACTTCCACTTATGCAATCCAAGCTCAGGAAAATAAACAGAATGCACTGGGGATAAAAATATGTGTCTTTAGAATGCAATGCTTGCTCTAGGTACAATTGTGACATAATTTTACAGACTAGGCAGTATCTACCAAATCAATAGAGGACATGTAAGCGCTAATTGCTAAAAGGATGTCAGTAAGTATAACAGAAAATCTCCTATGATCATCATACCTTAATTAGAAATTGTGGGACTGCTCGCAAATTGTGAAAGTACCTATGCAAACCTACTTTGCTTTGATTCTCTACCGAAATCTATTTACACTTTGCAACATGAACAAATATCCTACCTAACGAATATACCTGTATTTATATTTGGTATCCTTACTTTAGCTTTGTACGATGACGATAATAATATGAGTCAAACTGTTACATTTACAGAGATTAGATAAGATAGAAATTGACAACTATAATGCACGGTCGGCCATGTGGGCACTATCCTATTGCATATACAAATAATATAATTATATCACACATTTTATATACCTCTGGCTGCATATCAATATTCTACCTACATCACATTATAATGTATTATTGATGACATTGGATATTAGTCTACAACCAAATAGACGCATGTGAATGGTAATGAAAGCCAATGGAATTAGATCATGGAATTAGTGACTTATTCAAGATATAACTCACATTTTTATCAACAATTTATGGAGTAGTATCAACATATTTTTGGACCAAGCCTCAAGAGTATACATCAATTTTTAGGAATTTAGAAATAATAAATTCATCAGAAACGCATATATTTAGAGTAAATCATAACTTCATAATAACTGTAAGTTGAAATTAATTAAAACATCAAAACAATGACATAAGGTGTGCGTGATAAGATTTAATTTTCGAGTTTAACAACGAATTTACCCATAAATAAATAACATGTGAAAAGGATGTTAAATGAAAGCCATGCATGGGTTGAACAAGTGGATTTTCTGTTTAATGAACAATTATTTGAACGATATTCTGTTTGGGTCAGCAAGTCCAGAGTTCCAGATTAGATTTGTCCCTTGCACTTTAAAAATGTTTGTATCTGTTCGGTATTGAGAGTATCTAAGTTGAGGTTTTCCTATGACAGTTATTCATTTAAATGATAACCGTTTCCATTCGTGTAGCCAATATATATTTAGATGTGATGTTTAGAGCAATGTTTTCCTAATTGACTTTCCTTATCTGTAAAAGTGATTTTGGTTACATTAAACTATGATCAGACAGGTATCCCAATGATAAGTAGACTGTTTGTAGTTGTTACACTTCCATGAAGCAGTTGTGTAATTTGTTACATTAATTCGGAACTCTAAGGACTATGAACATTGTTATTGACAGATCGAAGTGCAAAAAGGAGGAAAACTGATAGTAGCATCCTGCAATTAACTACACTCGTCATGCAACCAAATGATAATAATCTTTCATTGGGAATGAAAATTAGTATTGAAAATCACTTTCGTCCTCACTTCTGTCACATACAGTCGCAAACTTTCCCTTTTTTGAAAGATTTTACCACGAATTCTCCAATAAACATCGAACATGTCTATCGAAGGAACTTACGAAATCGTTTCCAGCGACAATTATGAAGAGTACTTGAAGGCTGTTGGTAAAACTCTAAATACCTGCAGAAACTTACTAAAGTTTAAGAAAATTGCTGTATCTGTTTATTTACTGGTTCAAAAATTCTGAATTGATAATGATGATTTATAGGAGTTGGAATGGTACAAAGAAATATCGCTGGTAAAGCAAAGCCAACGATGACTTATTCCCTAAATGGAGGAAAATGGACTCAGAAAACAGCAACCACATTTAAGACTTTTGAGATCACTTTCACTCCTGGAGAAGAATTCGATGAAGAGACTGCTGATGGACGTACCGTTAAGGTAAAAAAACAATTTTTTAGTAATTCATTTTGGATAGACAACATTTTGCAACTAAAATCTGTTTTTATTAATAAAAAACTGTTACAATTACAGGCTACTATTACAGTTGAGGGTAATAAACTCATCCATAAGCAGAAATTCGAAAATTTGGAAGCAACAACCGTTCGGGAATTCAAAGGCTCCGAAATGATCACAACTTTCAACTCTGGCGGTGTCACTGCCGTGAGAAAGTACAAGAAAGTGAGTGACAGTGGTTATCAGTTATAAACTAGGCCTACACAATACTAATATAATTAAATTAGTTCCAAAAAAGTAATTTTAATTAGCATAAATAATGTAGCCTAGTTCCTTTGCTATTTTCTGTGATATGATTTAGAGGACCCTGTTGTATGCAAATCTATTTATAAATGATATTTATGGGATTTTTATCGCTTTACCATATTTCACTTTTACCTGAATAGAAAATAGAGAGATTATAATCTTTAATAATTAGAACTATGGGCATAGCCATGTTATTCTTACCTTTCTGTAAATGCAGCATCTAAATCTTTGTCAAAACTCAGAACCAGTTTTTGTAGCATGAATCCCTGTGTGTCTCAGTAAACAAAACGTAGCTGTCAGAGAGTCTGACCGGTATGCGATAATTATTCATTTTGTTGTTACAGACCGGCTAAGAATCCTCCTTGGAAGCTGATTTGTATCGAGCATTTATAATGTTATGTACATTGACATTTCTGACGAATAAAAACTAATTAAAAACAATACGCTTTACTAAAATGGTTTATTTCGCAATTAACATAAAGAAGAGAGACACAATAAATATCACAAAATAAAAATGTAGCCGCATTTTTATTCTTTCTGCTGGGACAATAATTTTCCAAACGAAAGGCACCTAATTGTAGATGCGTGTACAAGTTTTGTTTCGAGAGGTGAGATTAACAAGTCGCACACTCCTGCAATTCGAATTTCTCTAGTAATAATAGTTTGCCATTAATTAAACTAATAAGTAAAGCCCCTTGTCTACTAAATTATAAACCGCCTGTCTCCTGTCTACGATTGAGCCTTGTATAACTTCCGTGTGAGAGCTAATGCACCAACTATTGACATTATGGCAGCAACACCACCTGAAAATCAAATCTCATTAAATCTCTTCCTAATTGACAGCGTTCCCATTTGGCATACGCTCTCATTAATTAAAACGTTTATTAAAGAAAAGCATAAAAATGCAATGGAAATTATTTGGCAAAAAAATTTATTAGTGTTTTACCAAAGAAATATACAAGGTCAACTCGTCGAGGGTCAAACATTTTCCTGAAAATTCTTAACGAGAAATTTTCCGTTTTATTTCTTCCCTCCGAGTCCAATGTCATATTTTGGAATTGTGCTTCTCTTTCTGTTGTGTTATCATCATGATCAGAAGGAAACACAGGTGTAGAAATATTATTGTCATTATTCCACAAACTGCTATTCCAATTTCGCGAACTGCTATTCTCCAATTCTTCATTTTCGTTATTGTATCCATTATCATAGGACTTAGTGATATTTTCAGTACCATTGTAGCCATTATTAGCATAATCGACTGCAATATCATCTTGAAGTGCCAAATTCTGATTATTTTCCGGCTTATCATGTTCATTTGTATTATTATTTCCTTTGTTAGAAGGTAGGCCACTAATATCTTCTGCTATTAAATTATCACGATGAGTTTCTTTCTCTGAATTGGATAGAGGGGTTGTTCTCGCCAATAATTCTTCTTGTTCAGGATTTAAAGTTGGTCGACTAACGGAAAAAGTTTTATAAGATTCTGTAGGGCCATTTGTGTGTGCAGATGGATAATATTGGGAAGGTGGTGGGCTGGGTGCTGGTAAAGGCTCAGGTAGTTCATCATTTTCTATTTCCCTAAACTCCTGGTGTAGTTGGAAGAACTGGATTTTAATTTGGAATCCTTCAGCTAAAACGAGCAAGCAGATCAAGAGAATCAATGAGAATAATTATTTGGGTTTTATTTCAATGTGAAATAAATTATCCCTTAAGAGGTATGCATTACAGGACCATTAGTAGATAATATATCGTATGTATAGACTGTACCATTTTTTATGAAGGTCAAGCATAACATGAGTACATGTAAGGAGAGGGAGATAATAGACAAGATTTTCATGTTCACGACTCTTTGTTTACAAATATTTGTTAATTTGAACTTGTTATATCCCTATTTCTTTAGGTAAACCTCCTGAATTGGAGAGTGAGGTAAGATATCTTAAGAACTGTGCTATGAAATCATTCAAAATGTGTACACTTAACCCAATCACGAGCTTTTTAAAGAACTATGGGATGCACTCAAGGCTGAAAAATGGTGAAGAGTGAGACAAATTGATACCAAATTTAGGCAGGAGGATTTCTTCATGAATTCCATGCCATTTTTCACTCTTTCAATCACGCTGTGCAATAAATACTTTTATATTTACATTCCGACATGCAAATACATGCCTAAGAACACAAAGAACTCACACCAAATGGACAGGATGATGAGTGTGTCAATAGATTTCGTGTCCCATTCCAAAGACTGACCACTATGCATAAAATCTACGTTTGCAAATTGAAATCGGCTATAAAATATCATCATATTATTAATAACAATAAACGTTACAAAAGAATCCTCTCGTAATGTATTCATAGAATTCCGTAGCCAGTTGATACACGATGTACATTTCAAATGCAGACTTATAGCAACTAAAGGAGATTTATTTATGATATGATAGACACTCTACCTCAATTCCTACTTGCCTATTCGCATTTTGATCTATGATTCCCACAGAGTGATTTAATTAACAAAGATTAGTCATTCGATAGTAGTTTGTTAACGAGTATAATACTTAGAATCACCACATACTACTTCGTGTGGACACACACACAAGTTTTATGTACATAATAAAAAGGAGTAGAATGAGAGCCGCATTGACCGAACCGCAGGATATAATAAAATTTGCAATTTGTAATATAATGCAACACGAACGCTATGGTTTTTATGCAGTTTATTCATCGCGTGCTGCTTTCCTTGTAGAGATTAAGGAAAACATTGTAGTAATACCATTTATTTCATTAATATTTATTACCGTTTGCAACTGATTCTCTGTAATTTTTAATATCCTTGCAGTTCATCCATTCTAAGGCATCTAGCCTATAGTTCCTTCAGCATCTCATGAATCTGCGTGAAACAACTCATAAATTATGCGTATAAATGCTATGTGAATCCACATGTATCAGTAGCTAACTAATTCCTTCATGTCAAACAATCTAAAAACTATGTTAACGAGAAACAAGTGAGGAAATGGACCTTATTAAACTCATTTGTTCCTCAAAAATGCAGAAGCTCTTCATATTTTTCTAATGCAACTTTGATTTAAAAACTGTAGGTACCTATATAATTTAGCGATGATTCCATTTTCTCTTTCCAATTACATTACATCATAGGCGTCGGCACGGAAAATTCCCAGGGGGCAAAATCAATACATGAAAAAATAGTCATTTCGTGTAAAATGCTCAATAAAGCTGTAATTCGTGCGAAACGCGACGATTACGAGTTTCAAGTCTCAATGAAAATTATTTCAAAACAGCTCTAATTCGCGGAAAAGCGCGAAAAAAATTTTGGTTTTAGGACTAAAACAACAGTTAATAAAAAACTGAACAAAGAGGAAGAAATCCTCTTTGTTCAGCATTCAGGGGCCCTACAATTTTTCAGGGAGGCAGTCGTCCCTCCTGTCCCCCGTGCCGACGCCTATACTTACTGCCATCAAACTACTAATCAAATTATGCTACTACTTGTATTTACATTTTAAGAGGATTTTCGAACGATCGCAATAATTATTATCAAATAAAAGATAGAAATTAGCAATTTAATGAAAATTAAATGTTGAATGAAAACATTTTGTAGTAGTTTGGTCTGTGGCCGGAAATCTGTAGCACAATCATGTCTTAAGCAACTTGACAATAAAGCAATGATTTGATTTGATGAATACATAAATGTTTGAAGCATACAAATTCTGGTTATTGAATGAACGATGATATTATGAGTATGATTGCATTAATTATTCGTAAATTAAACATGATTTGAACATAAAATGAGATGATGATATCGTAGACATGTGTCACAGTGTCTGTGATAAAGTAAATTCATACCCTGCTTCATTTATTAATTTTTGCAATTCACATACATTTCTTACAACTATGACTTACTTATAGTAAATATACTTATAGTAGGTACTATAATAACACATGATATAGATCCAACAAAAATCTTTTTGTATATCTCAAACAAACTCATTACCTGCTGTAACTTGTCACACGCTTTTTTATGCCAAGAGATTCTCTTTAGACATACGCCTATCTATATAGATACTGCTAAATATTCAATTACTCTTATAATAACAGAACAATGAGATGCGTGCAATTTTTTAATAGTTTCTCAGCTAAATTCACTAACAATTATCTTTTAAAGATTTTTGTTGTAGCTAATTGCAGATCATAGAGAGAAAAAAAGATATTCTATTAATAAACGTCTATCAATTCTTTTCATTATTTCTTGTTAACAGTTTACATTTGAATCCATTACTCAAGAATTACTTCAAATTACGAGTACAAAAGCATTTATAGTATTGAGCGTGCATTTAACTTTATAAATTGAATAGGTAGGCAAGAGGAAGCAAGAATCTTTTGACAGTTCAAAGAATTACTGACGTAGAGAACTGCCCCAGATTTACACAACGGGTTCTTCCAAGAACAGCTCTAATTCTCAATAGGAAAATCTACTTTAACCGATCCATTTAAAATTCAGACGCTTCATCAGGTCAAAAAATTAAATGAATGCAGCAATTATAGTGTTGAAGTATTAGAATGTAGAGCCATGCAAATGTCATGATTGCAAAACTTAGGACTACTACTCATAGCATGATTCCCAACATTAAATCAGTTGACATGCAAAACAAAATTCAATTGGACAATAAAATAAGAACCAATTGCTGTAATTAGACTTATTTGTAAAGTACAAAGGTATTACAGATAGAGAAGACCTTAAGTACCATTACCTTGTGCGATCCTTGTGCAATTCATTGCAGAACAAAGGACGAGGACGGATACATTAAGGCCCTACTTGTATTTATTCGGTTCATTACGAATTTAAATCTATGTCCTGATCTACATGGAACTATTTATTACTCTCGATATTATCTATGTGACGGGATTTTAGGTATCATCAAACCAGTGCAACGTGGATAATCCTATTCTATTTCTTTTCGAGACTCATTCCCACATTGATCTAACATTTTGCCTTTCCACAAACATACCACATAATAATTGAAACAAAAATATCTGATTTACTCCTGTCATTACTGCCAACGGAAAATATATTTTTACTTCACTTAGCTAAATTGTGGAATTACTAGTTACCTATAATTATCATCTCCCATTTAATACTCTACCTATGCCTTCTATCCTAAAATGCATGTAAATCTGAATATGAAGCGGTGTATTTTTTACGATCTGTTTAACTATTTATGTATAGAGAGGTACTTAGATTTAGAATTCAAAGGTTTATGTGTACACATGTTACGTTAATATCATATTTACAATAACTAATTAGGTAAATCCAAGTAGTCAAATAGGTACTATCACAATACAATGACACTCTCTCGGAGACAACCTTCTGCTAATTGCAATATTCGCACAATTAATGCACAGAATAGCTTGTCTCTTAAAAATAAACTGTTATTATAATTTGGGTAATTTAGAATAAGATGCAAGTTCGGAGTGTCAGAATTCGTGGGACAAACTCTATAATATTTGGTCTTTCTAACTATCCTAATTATTTAGAAACTGAAAATATTCCCCACGCAGACTGGAATCTGCATTTAATCATCTATACTTAATTTTTTTGATAATTTGCATTATTTAATTCTTTCTATATTCCAATCCTACAATTCCCACCTATCCAAGTATCAGCAATCTTCAAATATTCTTTATAATTCAGCTCATTTATGGCAATGGTTTTATTTTTTGGCTATACTGCTAGGTAATTGTAAATTCCAAAGTTATATTCATTCATACATACACTTATTAATGTACTTCATATATTAAACTTTATCATATCACCTACTTACTCTCGTTATTTAACGTGATACATTTTAAAGTTGACACAATGGCTGTTTGACAGTTATATTCCTATTTATAATAGAGATATTCAAGAGAAGTGTACGATTCTAACTGCTAACTAGCATTTATAGCTTACCTGCTCTTCTTTCGACTAATTTAAGAATTGCCTCTAGAAGAGAAATAATTGATGGGTTTCTGAATTGCTTCAAAATTAACGAATAGCATACAAAGGTATTATAGACACCCAAAATACCTATCTATGTTCTTCTAAATTTTGGGCTACATTCAGAAACGCGTTAATTGGAAAGTGAAAGGCATTATGTCCTTTTACAACTGCGTATAATAAGCTAATCAACAGTTTTAAATACCATTTAAGGAAAACAAACTGTTTTTTTAAAGAAATATATTCCCTTTTCAAAAATTGTCCTTAGGACACACTTTTCTTTATCATTTCAAGATTGATATCAATAGTTTGAGTTTCATAGATGCATAAAATGGAGTGAGGATGTGGATGTGAGATTTAAAGTTGTTGTGCTTATACAGCTACTACAGCACCTATTTTAACTGATATTTGTTGTAATCGAGTTAGCAACAGCATTTTATGAGAGATAATGATTAATTTTCGTTCTCAATCAATCTTGTTCTATGTGAAGGATCCCATTCTCCATTTAGATAAGATTCGTCGTCCTGCAACCAACAATGGGAGAAGATGGAGTGGTATTGCAATTATTCATCCAGTATGTATTAGTATTGCATCCTTTTTCAAACAGCATCTCTTGATTTTTTTGATGGTTAATTGGATAAAGTGGCTTAAACACATGCAATGGCGCACATCACAATAATATAGACATTACAAACTTAAAATTAAGTTGTTACAATTACTGCAATGCATTTGCAAAGATTTTCTAGCATAAAACATGCTCAATAGCCGTAGAGTCACAAAAGACAATACATTTAGGCATTACACACACAGACTAAAATTAAACAAATTGTAATTTAGGAAAGCTACGCAAATAGGAAAACAGCAAAAAGGCAATTAAACTCAGACTTTAGCTAATAAATGTAAATAAGTAGGTTCAGGTTCACAAATGATTCGAACAACCGAAAATCAAGAAATGTAGCTGAAAAAACTGAATAGTTTTACACTAGCCAACTTTTAGATGATAAGAAAAAATGATTTGCAAAAAATCTACGGTGGAAATAAACGAACAATTCAAGGGAGACTCTAAGCATACGTAAAAATTGCAGCATAAGTTAATTTTATGTTTTTATGCAAATCGAAAAATTAATTACAAATATATTTCTGTCCTACAGAGACATAAAATTCTAAGTATAGGACATGTACATACATAACATAAATTGAGCTACAAGTTATTTTCTAGTTAACAAATACTAAGACAAAACGCATGGTCAGCATTCGCATTCAACTGTAGAAGTGTAATATAAATGCCAATTCATTACTTCTTCATTTATAGTAAATCTACGTAAGAAGTACTTCCCAGGTACAAAATACAAAGTTTGAATACGAACAATGACGAGTGGATTGAATTAGTTAACAAATGACTATACTACATTCCTATATTAATACAGTAAGTGAATACACACGACTAAAGTTATCTAATAGTTCGAGGCTAAGAGATTAGATTTGATTGTTTGCTTTTTTTGTTTCTTTGAAAGCGATGAGATTTTCCGTTTATGGGTGGGTTTAAAATGTTGATGATGGATTAGTACTGCAATTTTTATAAATCATTCAAATGAATAAAGGAATCCAAAGCAAATCAAATTAATTTACAGCAGGGGCAACATAAACAGAAAAGTTTTCAGATCAAAATATTAGATACGCTAAGATATTGTTCTTTCTGTTACAAAATAACAATTGATTGATTAGACAGTACAGAGAGTTAAGTATTTTCAAGTAAATAGTACAATAATCAATTATAAATATGTTTAGATAGAGATGATAAGAATAATTATTCAATTCAAATCTTACAAAGTGTGGTAGTTTCGTTCTTGACGTGCTTTGTAAAATCTCCAGACCAAATAAGCAACTGAGAGAACGGCTGCGGTAAAAACTATTCCACCTAGGATATAATGAAATTAAAAGATTTAGAAACTTTCTTCCCGAAATTCCGAGAGAAAATTGAAATTGAGAAAATTAAAGTTACCAAAAAATGAGGCCCAACTCATTCCACCACCATGGGGAGGAGCAGGTGTTGTTGTTGGAGGGGCTGTTGTAGTTGATGGGGCTGGAGTAGTAGTGGTGGTACTATTCGTGGGGGTTGGTGTTGGAGTGGGCGCAGGTGTTGGAGGTGCTGGTGTTGTTGTGGTTGAAGTGGTTGTAGTGACAGTTGTCGTCGGCGTTGGAGTCGTAGTAGTTGTTGTAGCACTAGTTGTTGTAGTCGCAGGGGTTGTTGTTGTCGTTGGGTCAACGGCAGAACCTGATTTTTTTTATTTGAATCAAAAATATCATTTTTAAAATATATACACACATACGCAAAGCCCACAAATTATATTTAAGCAATAAAAATAAAACCCATAAAGCAAGAAATAGTTCCGCATATTTTCCTGGTCAATTATTTCCGTTTAAATGGCAAAATTAACTTTCAATGGATATAGCAACTATTTTTGATGCATCCATGAATATACTTTTTAGTATAGAATTAAAACTTACAATTTTTAAGATCAGTGATGACGGTAGCTAATGGATCGGGATTTATAGCCTTCGAGCAACCTTGAGAACCAGAGCTAAATTCATAGGACAAACACTCGACACCTGGATGGAATGTTGAATTCAAACATTCCACACATGACTTAGAAAAGTTTGCACATCCATCTGCATCAGCATTTACTGGAAATGAGAATGAATGTCAATTAGTTTTACAAATAACGATATTCTAGATAAGAATGCAATATTAGTTTCTTACCTGCTTCACCAGAAGTTAGTACAAATCCAGATGCTATAATCAGTACGAGGGCTCCTGCCACACATGAACTTTTGGAGATAGCCATATTAATTTGTGTTCTAAAGCGATTCCGTTCCAATAATCAACAGTGCGATAATCTCGATCTGCGTAAATAGAAAATAAAAAGGTTTAGTAACAATTATAAAGAAAAGTTAATATAGTTATGTCACTGAAAACAGTGCTGATTGATAAATGCTAATTATAAAGAATTTTTATCAAAAAATTCCATAATGACAATTTTCTAAGCACAAAATAATGTGAAAATCTTCCCGAAGAGAGTTTCCAACACAATTATTTTATTTTTATGCCACGCTAAAAGATCAACGGGCAAAAATGACCCACATTTTTGCTATATGCTGTATATGAAGCTCATATATACACAAAATTTTGGACGATCCTTGTTTGAAAAGTGTTGAAATGCGAATATTATAGCTATATGTTCCCTTGAATAACTTGGTCAAACTGCGACTCGTGTAATCACGACTCGTGTTGTTACATTATAATGACTGATAGTACAAATATATTTTTGTGAACCAGAGAAAGAAAACGTCGGTATTCAATAAAGCACTTCCTATAGTAATAGCGGAATCGATAAATCAATATATAAAATGGTTCACGTCAATAATTTTCCGAAGCAAAACAAACGTCCACATAAAAAGAAGTAACTGTCTCGTGCTCGCTAATAATATATAATCGACACGACAGTAATCTACGTGTGCGCTGCGCTATAAAATATGCATAAATGCATGTGCTCTCTTTAAAACAATTCTTTCCTAACAAAAAGACACACACGAAGCATTTCTCAACAAATAAAACCCTACTTACCTAGTTACTTTTATACGAAGTACACAAAAGTTAGTTACATACATATATATATATTAAATGTATTTTTATGTACCAGTAGTGTATCAAAAATATGCGACGACATAAATTACGTTCGTAATGTAATGTCAATGTCAATAGCTGTAAATGTATTGAAATGTATAGGAATATAGTTAATTATGACTGTTGTTAAAAATTGGATTTATATTCTGTTGTGCTAAGTCTGCAGAGAGTTTAACATAATGCTCCATAAATCCCATAAACCTAATAGTAAAAGCTAAGAGGTAGTTCACAGACGTCGCAGAATTTCTCGTCATAATAATAATATACCTAATACAAAATTCTATGTAGCAGACTCCGTTTAATTACCTAATAATCCATAGTAATGAGTCGCAAGAAACCAGTTCTTGCAAAGTGCATCCAATTAGCATTTACTGCTTACCTTCTATTGTTGACAGAAGATCTAAGATTTATGTATGCGCACACATAAAAAGTGTAACCTAAATATAGATACACATCTCAGATCCTTACACTCGACTCATGCTATTTGCAATTTGTTCTTGCAGTTATTTAGTAAGTACAACTAAATCGACGGTCTTTAAAGTAAATTATAAGTCTTAAATTGTTTACTTCGTAGTTTAAATTTTATGACACTACTTAGCAATTAGGAAAAACATTGTTGTCAATATGCAATAGCAAAAAATCTCAGTCAACAAAATACAAAGTTTTACGGTAGGTACTACTTTCAAAGAGATAAAACTACCATGTGGTAAAATCCGTTAGGGATTAGGGAAACGCATCGGTAGTTTGTAGCCATACGACGTCAAGTAATTTGACCTTTACGAGATTTCATAATTTCTCCCCAGACTGTTTTCATTTGCTGGTGGATTGCGGGTTGAAATTAGGGGCTTGGTCAATTAAGAGCAGAAAAATAATTCGGGTATAATCATACACCCCTGGGACTTAGAGTAGGAAGTGTCTTGCTTTTAGAAACTGGTGATATCTACACTAATAACATCCGCAAAAGCGAATTTCGAATTGTTTCTAACGTTTGAGTGGAGTCAAGGGCCCAAGAAGGGAGGGAGTATGGTGTGGTGGGATATCTATATAATTATACTTTTGGAGCAGAGATAAAACGATATAAACGACCTATATAACATTTGAAAACATTTATTGACATAGAAAAACTCAGGATCACATTTATTTGCGTCCCCGCCGGGAACTCGAGCGGAATGCGTACGAAATGTATAAGTACAGACATAAATAAGGAAATAATAATATTATTAAAACTACGAAGTCCCAGCCACGTTCACAGTCAGTCACATTTACACATCACATTTCACGTTCGGCTTTCTTTTGTTCATCTGTTCCCACTTTTCCATCTTTGTTTGTTTTTCGGATTTCTGACGGTTTATCTACAGAGTCTATTACTGCATCCTTTTTAGGCACAACAGGTTCTTTTAACCCTTCTTTTTTATTTTCCACATTTACGTTCTTTTTCTCAGTTATTTGTGCAGAAGGGGAAATCACATCTACTATTGATTTTTTGACTATAGCAGGGACTTGGGCATTTTGTATTACTGGCGATTCTGCCTCCACTTTTTCTACACGCTCATTAACATGAGATTCTTCTTTTAGGGGAATTGCTTTTTCAGGGGCATTATTTTTGGCGATCTTGGAGTTCAGGGGCAGCGCTATGTGAACCTTGGGGTTTTTCTCAATATCCTTGATTTCTTTATTTAAGCCATCTTCTAGCTTTTGAAGGAGCTCCTCATTACGCTTTCCAGTTTCCAAATTTTCCGCTAATTTGTCAATGATTTGCTTTTCTTTAGTTTGAATGGAACCTTGCGAAATGGGCTTATCGTCTTGATCTTCCTGTTTCGGCTGAGGATCATGAACGGCATCTTTTGTAAGACTGCCACCGTCTCTGACGACATCTGCAGCATGATGTTGTTTTAGTTCAGCAAGGATCTCCTTCTGCTCTTCTAAAATTTTCTTTTGATTTTCTTGATGTTCCTCAAGTTTCTTCAAAAATTCTTCTGCTTTAAGCTTTTCTACAAATTGTTTTTTGTCTACAACTGGTTCCGGAACCTCCGGAGCTTTTTCAGCAATTACTTTAGGATTTTCATTTAACTTTTCGTTGAGTATTGGAGATTGGGCCAGTGAGTTTTCAGGCTGAGCAATGGGCAGATTTTCGCGAGGAGGAGTATCAACATTTCCGCTACGAAGCTTATCGTCAGGAAGAGGGAGGGCTGGAGGACTCTCTGGTGGTTTGTATCTATCAGCAATGAGATGTTCATTCTTTTCTACATTTTTTGCGGGGTCTTTGTCAACGACGTTTTCAACGACTACTGGAACTTGCTCTTGTAGTTTGACATTTGAGTCATCTTTATATTTGTTATTCAAGTGCGTTTCTGGAGATGAAACTTTGGATGGACGAGGGGAGGAGCTTAAAATCCGATCTGGTAGAATGTTAGGGGCCCCCACTTTAGCTCCTTTTATCTTTTCCTTGGCAGAAATCATTTTAACAGGGATGTGCGGTTCAAATTTAACTGCTATGGGTTCCATCACGTCTCCGCCAAATTTTTCGCTTGATTTCACAGTAAGTTCAATCTGGGGAACTTCATTAATGCCCTTATGTGGATCTTCGGTCATTCGTATTTGAACTATTGGAGGCGGATCATTAACTTGTGATTTTTCAACGGTATACAGTGTGACGTAAGTTGTTAGGACCATAATAATCACTCCGACAAAGAAAACAGCTTGTGCTAGTAGTCTCTCTGTCGTGTTCTTAGACGTCACTCTGATAAACATGACGCTGGGGAAGATTATGCAGATCACGGAGCCTGTCGTGGAACCCACAAGACCCAAAACTAATTCAATATTTGGGATTATCAGTCCAACCACTAGGGTAAATGACACAATACCCATAGTTAATAATTTCAGTCTTGCGTCTGGAATGTAATTAGTGGATATATCGTGCACGTGGTGATGTCCGTGAACCCTTCGAAATATGAGCGAATGTAGACTAGCTCGACACGGAAATATAACGAGAGGACAACTGAAGACTATGGACATAAGGAAGCATATTTTGATCAGTTGAGTAGACCATGAGGGCCCAAAGCTCAAAAGAATATTCCCTCCAAAATTCTGAGTGCAAAATGCGATGTAACCGAAAAATCCAACACAGAAGTAGAAAAGAGTACAAAAGTTTATGGCTTGCTTGACAATTTCATTCATTTTCTGAAGAGATGGTTCAGGCAGAGAGTCGTAGATTCCAAAGATTTGAGTTTGACATGAAAGAGCCATTGCAAATATGGGAATACATTGCAATACACCAGCAGGTCTCCAGTAGTCAATTTTGTTCAAGTAAGAACCAGACCACAATGATCCCATTCCATCACTCAAAATCTTAAAAACTAAGAATATGTAAAATAGAACTGACGCAGTAGAAACACTGCTGAGACTGTCCATATTCCGTAACAGACCGAGTGGCAAAGCCACAAATAGTGAGAGGGTGGTCATTATTATTGTCCGTAAAGACGAGTTATTTTCCACTGTGAAAATCTCAGAAAGTATTTCTGGACCCAAATCTCCAATTACAACCATAAATGCTATCATTGTTCCTACAAGATATCCGATTATACTAATTTCCACCATAAATTTTCCAGCTTGTCCAAACGTGTGATAAGCTAATAGTTCGTATGTACGTCTTCGGGTAATTGTAGCAGCTTTGAGAAGGAAATAGCACACCATACGAGTCAAAATTGCTCCAGTCATCAAAAGTAGGGATGCCAGTATAATACCACACTGTCTAAAACAGAATGGCATAGCTAGGACGCTCACCCCCACAATGCTGTTCGCTAAGGTTATCACGGGCCTGGAAACCATGTTCTCTATTCACTCTTGACTGATTATTGATGACAAAGACGAACAACAACACAAACAATGACAGATTAATCAGTCTAATCCATAGATTCTCTGCAACAAACAAAAATTCTAAAGTTGACAGGGACAGTCAATATTACTATTCTCTTGAATTTTGAATTTGCTGCACTACTAATAGGATATTCAAGGATTGCACTCAGGCAGCATTTTGTACAAGGCTGTGTCAGGGTTTCATCGAAAGCGAACAAACCCGACAGAAACATTGCATGAATTGCGCATTGCAATAATATTTGCAACTGGCATAAAGATGAATCGTTGCGTTGAAAACCATCTAATAGCAGAAAGTATTGAAACTAGATTAAACTGAATTGGCATTTACCTTTCTATGAAGATAAAGAGATCTTTACTGTTGTTATATACGTACTAAAAACATTAAAAAATCTGGAATTGACGGTATAAAAGTATAAAAGCTAACATTTACGCAGGGCTAACAAAGTGTGTGTGTGCCTGTTATTGTTCATTATTTAGTTAGAAGGCAAATGTAATGAAATGTAGTGCCCTTCCCGGACAGATAATAATGGAAGACACATTACAATGCGGACACTTAATAATGGGGCTACTTCCTAACGCCTCA